>JANTCA010003124.1:0-10959 GCA_024741275.1 Chironex yamaguchii | reverse complement strand
GTACAGGTTACCACCACGTAACTAAGGACGCCGGCAATAAGCCAATCAGAGATCACTTCCGCTTACGCAGCGTATTGGCGTTGTCTTTGATATCTGTAAAATAGCGTTCGGTCTTCTGGCCGGAAATTGGTTGGGTAGTTCAATTGGGACTGCAATGCGTTGTCCGAGTAGAAAATGACGGAAATTGAATTACCTCATCTGGCAACCTTGGCTAAAAAGTATTTGTTACCTCCATCTGGTACAGAGGCAAGTGAGCGCGAATTTAAAGTAGCATAAGAAATAATTGCTGTCAATCATACTCGTCTATTACCCGAAAGTTGAGAAAAAGTGTTGTTCTTGCAATGTAATTTTCGCGTGCTTGGCTATCATAGTCTGTGATTGCCCATTGACGGAAATTGGGACAAATATGTTCCTCGTGCTGACGGTAATTGGCCATAATCAGATAATCACGATGTCGTGATGCAAGACTGGTAATTAACTTGAGGACTGACTGATAGTGGTGTTGGCTTCTTCTTTTTTTGTTATGTTACGTGCAAATTATCACGCTTTGCCTGATGACTATTTTTCCTATTTGAGTCAAGTATAACTCAACAAGGACAATTTCAAAGGGAGATCTTAAATGGTGACTTCATAGGGTTGGTGTCCATCAAGGACCCCCAATAATCGGTTTCCCGACCCAACGCTACTGAACAACTTTATTTAAGTTTGATACAATTCATAATTGATCGGCTTCTCAGATTTAATAACTATCTTAGCTCGCTCATATTCAGGCTTGAGTGTCTGTGGATTGCAGTGCATTGCTTCTCTGCAGGAGGCAAGCTGTTTATGGTATTTTAATTTTTTATTATTGCACTTAAACTTATCGTATCTCACGATATCTAAGTGTTTTAAGAGTATGGATATTTCAAAGCTTTCTTTATAGTTCTGCCCAGCTGAAGTTTCGGTCCCCTCCTCGCCCTTTCTCTCCCCCCCCCCTCCCCCCCCGAGTAATCAAAATTTTTTAAAATTGTTTTTTAAATTCCTCTCTTTCAGAGTTTTGAGGGTGCGTTATGACTACATGATGTGCAATAGGATGATCTGAGCCACGTCACGTGAACGTATTGGTCAATGTTGCATCAGTTGTCGTCCAGTAGAATTCCGTCATTTCACATGCGTTCTTGTCATACTCACAAACGATGAAATTACCCATCATTTTCTTCAATTGATCGATCCAGCAGACACGTAAATTTTGTAGATAGAGGTTAAACCGTAGTTTTGTGTCGTTTTTTGTGAACTGTGTTGTAATGTGAATTGTTGACTTGACTGTTGAGATCGTAAATCTGCTTAGCTTGCTGGTTGGCATATAAACAGGCAAGGTATCCTTGAAGCTAGAATAGCTGATGATTTTAATTTTGTATTACTTTGACTAAGGGCATACTGGCCCAGTGGAACTGACCTCTTTCAAAGCGAAAGACCGAGTTCAATTCCCAATTCAGGTGCCCTGGTTCACCCATCCTGGGTACATTGAGCTGCTGGGAAAAAAATTTAACAGCTGTGACCAAGGCTTGAGTGGCGTTCACCTCTATAATTGTGGTAACGGGTAATGAAGGAGGGTCATTTGTGTTACCTCTGAAGTCCTTCGGCCAACCTATGCTTCTTCACTTTTTCTGATGTAGTAAATATAAGTTACCCACCGAAAACCGGAATCGTATTACATCTAATGCAACCCACTAGAAACATCAAAGAAAAGGAAGAGAAAAGAAAAAGAGAAAAAGGAGAAGATACAGCTTCTTGTTAATGGGTTGCATACTAGGTTTTGCAACTGTAGAAACAATTAAAAAAGATATGTTCTTATCATCTTCACATTTCAAATGCTTTGTTGCCAATTTTTTAATACGTTGATAGTGAAAGAAATGCAAGTGACTTTCGGAAACAGAGAAATTTTATATCACTGTTTATTTAGTTCCATCTCCTCTGATGTATTCCTATTGTTTTCTCTGATAACTTTCCCAAGGGCGCACTTTGACAAACACGTGTACCCAAGCTCTCTATTTCAGATGCATTTACCCAGAGTTCGGATAATAGAGAAAGAGATTCACCAATTCGAAAGTGAGCCCATCAGCCTGGCTAACGAAGCTTTTCCAATTCGACACTTGATACCCAGGCCCTCTATACATCGAATCTTGCTCTGCCCGTACATAGGATTGTATGCAGTTGAAGCAACTTTCCCTCCTAGGGAGAGGTCTCTTGTTTCGATCGCCTTAGGGAATGGAGAATGAATCAGTCACATCTAAAGAGGATTTGTACAAGCCAATCATAAAACTATACTGGGAATCTAACAAGAGTCCTTGCGGTGAAGGAATTGATGCTCTACCGATGAAGACACGGAGCCTCCACCTCCTGTTATTGTGGAGTAAGACTACTAGCGTGTATTTTGTAAGAATAACGCATTGCTAGCGTGTAGTTTGTTAGAATAACGCACTGCTAGCGTGTAGTTTGTAAGAATAACGCACTGTTAGCGTGTAGTTTGTAAGAATAACGCACTGTTAGCGTGTAGTTTGTAAGAGTAACGCACTGCTAGCGTGTAGTTTGTAAGATCAACGCACTGTTAGCGTGTAGTTTGTAAGAATAACGCACTGCTGGCGCATAGTTTATTACTGGCTACTGGCTAGCTCTGTTGTAATTTGGTTAGCATCAAACAGTATTTGGAACATAACATGTAGCATGAGTATAAGAGAGAGCCATTGGAGACAAGTTATGATCCTAATCTGCCGATGTAAATACCAGACGAAAAGCAATATGTGTGCTCTGTAAAATATTCTAGGTTAACAATTCCAATAGATGATTATTACACACACATTAAGTACAACTTAGAAACATTGTTTACAATGTCCCACTTGTTTTCTATTGGAGTGAATGATCTAAATCACGTCAAAAGTAGAACAGACAAAAACGTCTACATATAAATCGGCTAATCCTAAACGTGGAATGTTAAAAACCAAGTTTTATTACTCAGTACCTTAAAACGTATCTATATACAGGTGAGAATGTCGCAGTCTTCCTAGCATTTGAAAAAAAATATGATGTAGTCATAAAAATAGATCATACAATTTATTGTACAATAGTTATCAAGTAATGTTTGCTTTGTAGACACAAGTTGTGTTTTGTCTTAATTGCTACTCTAGACGCAAAAAGTCGTCTTTTATTTGAGGTATAAATTGTTAGAATGTTTGAGAATAACTACACGATGTTCTGAGAAACAACAATTACCACCATTTGGAGGATAAAAATTCAACACCCTTAATAGAATGTCAACTCAATAGCCTTTGAAGCATGCTAACTTAATGACCCTTTGAGGATCCTAACTGAACCCTGCGGAGAGATACCAACTCTACAACATTTGGAGGACGAAACTCAACACCATTTGGCGAGCGACAACTCGATATCTTTTGGAGGACGACAACTAAACATCCTTTCTAAAACCATGGCTACTGAAAATCCTTTTAAGAATGACAATCGGACAATCTTTGGAGGAGGACAACTTGAATACTTGTTAAAGGATTATAACTGGACAATTTTTGGAGGTTGATAGCTAGACATCCTTGGAGGGTAGACAGTCAACAATACTTGGAGGATGACAACTCAACACAGTTTCAAGGATGGCAACTCAACGCCATTAACAGAATGACAACTTAGCACTAATAAGAGGATGAAAACTCGAAATTATTTCCAAGATGAAAACTCAATACAGTTTGAAGGATGACACCTCAACCCCATTAAGAGAATGACAACTTAGCACTAATAAGAGGATGAAAACTCGAAATTATTTCCAGGATGAAAACTCAATACAGTTTGAAGGATGGCAACTCAGCGCCATTAAAAGAATGACAACTTAGCACTAATAAGACGATGAAAACTCGAAATTATTTCCATATTGAAAACCCAATACAATTTCAAGGATGACAACTCAGCACAAATAAGAGGATGAAAACTCAAAAATTTCCCGAGGCTGAAAACTCAATACAGATTGGAGGATGACACCTCAACGCCATTAAAAGAATGACAACTTAGCACTGATAAGAGGATGAAAACTCCAAATTATTTCCAGAATGAAAACCCAATACAATTTCAAGGATGACAACTCGGCACAAATAAGAGGATGAAAACTCAAAAATTTCCCGAGGCTGAAAACTCAATACAGATTGAAGGATGACACCTCAATGCCATTAAAAGAATGACAACTTAGCACTAATAAGAGGATGAAAACTCGAAATTATTTCCAGAATGAAAACCCAATACAATTTCAAGGATGACAATTCAGCACAAATAAGAGGATGAAAACTCAAAATTTCCCGAAGCTGAATACTCAATACAGATTGAAGGATGACACCTCAATGCCATTAAAAGAATGACAACTTAGCACTATAAGAGGATGAAAGTTCAAAATTATTTCGAGGATGAAAACTAAACACAACCCTACAGCAAAATTCAAAGTTCTGTACAAATAACAAGTTAATACAATGTAAAAATCCGGTAAAACCGCATATCGTGAATGTTAATAAATTCTTCTATACTTGCTGTTTTTAAAAAGATACCTTGCATCATAGTTTTCAGAAATTAATTTTGCACAGGGAACTATTTTCACTATTATATTTTTAAATTGTATTTTAATAGATCAGTCAATTTTGGACTACAATACCAATTTTTTTGAGTCTTTGACCAAATCCAAGAAAATTTATTCCCATGAAAATTAATCCTTTTAATCAACCTCAGCAAAGATGCAATATTTGTATTAATATGAACGAGGTTGTATTTAATTTTATTGCTACTGAAATAGATGAGGTTGATAATTGAATCATGAATGATGTATTGTTGACCGGGACATGACTGCCACACAACTCTCGGCTTGTAATGTGTTACCGATGAAGAGGCCGTTTGTCTAGTGACGTCAACTCCAGTTTTTAAAGAATTACACAACCACAGCAGCACTGCTGAGGATAATCAGGACAAAAGACTTTCTTTTCCAATCCATAAATCCATGCAGTGAATTTTTCATCGTTCCATTTACATACAGCTTCAGTAATTGGAATCACACGGAGATTGTGTCTCTATGAAACAAAAATTTAAAGATGACATCAGAGGGGATGTTTCTGCAACGGTCAGAATGCCTTGTATCAAACAATAGTAATTCGCAAGGTTTTGTGCTAGCGGTAAAAAGCCAACTGTCTAATACACGTAAATACTGATAAAAACGTATAAAACTGCCAACAGAACAACTAAACCGAAATTTCACACACCTATAGGCAAAAGCAACGGTGCTGAAAAATTTATGAGAAGAAACCCTTAATTACAACTAAATATCTAGAAGCAATCGTAGAGCGCTAACCTCCGCCAAGCCAATAGGGGCTCAGGTGGGATTCTTAGTTTCCAAAATATTCAAATGAGCTGTACTAATCGGCGTCATGGTAACAGGGGTTTTTCGAAGAGGATTTCTTCACTAGACATGATTTTATGAAGATATTATCCAAAATGATCCAAAACCCAGGATTTGAACTCCATCACAACCAAGACAGAATAAGCTCGAGGGATGCGAATACACTGTAGAAAGTTCATGACGATATGTTCATAACGAACGAAAACCATGAAACAAACAGGCCCCAATAAAAACAACGTATTTGGCGGAAGTAAAATACATTGGTACAATGGTCAGATAACAAATCATGGACCATCATCTCTCGCGTGTTCTCGGTAATCTCGTCATGACTTCAGGGTTGTATCACAAAGTTGTTGACGTGAGCAATTATCTAACATTCCATGTGATAAATTGCACACATAATCCGTGCACTTTGCACATACGAAAGCAATGTTCTAAAAAAGCTCATTTCATTAACATACCTGTCTCATGATTTTTGCGTCTTTTGAGAAATGACTATGTTCTTCCACGAGGCGCTGAGATTCAGAATTAATTGTTGACTCATAAAAAGACGTCAGAGCAAATACCTGGGAGAAAAAGACATAATCGTAAAAGATATTGACTGCGTGGAAAATCACACTTTCGTCTTAAAAACTGTTTAAGGTGTTATTGGTATACAGCTAATGCAATTTTTCCAAGCAACCAGCTGTATCTTAGTAGGAACTGAGTCATCCGGCTATGGCGATACGGTGGGATCCATGTTACACGCACGAAGGAGATCATTTAAGGGAGAAGACGCTCCACCCTAAGATCTTCCTAAGTGTCATAATAGCAGCAAATGATGCGTAAAACTTTTGATTGAGGGGAAGGAGTAGGATGCTTTTGATGAAGGCATTTAAGCTTAATCTGGTCAACAAATCTAGTTTGCAAAATAAAAGTAAGTACAATAATCAATAAGAATGGAAGTTTCACACCAAAAATCTTCATTTATTAATGTTCATGCAGAGCACCGAAACACTGGCACCATGAGATCAAAAAAGGGTTACCCTCATGCCTGCATTCTGGTTAGGTGGATTAGTCCACACCTGAGATTTCTGGTACAACGTACATGAATTTCACCCTAGATGGAAAAACGTCTGAGCGTTTAGAAAACCAAGTTTTTGTTCCCCTATAATTCTGGACTCAAGGAATTACGTCATTTGGTAACACGAATCGAATGCAAGGATCACAGTAGCACTGCTTTTGATAATCGATTAATCATTAGGAGCCTGCAATAAGTGCAATGATACCTTGTGAAGGTGGTCAGTGTATATGACGATTGACCAATCCATCAGTCAGTCTTAGACAACTATAGTGAGAGAAACGTACAAAACGAGACACTGAAACCTTCCAAATTTTAGTGTTTATGAAGTTAGTGCCAGAGCATATATTTCACTTTTATGATAAGCATTTGATGAAACAAAGGAACAAGAAAACGTTTTATAAGTTATGTATTTTTCAGTTTCCTGATATCATATTAAGTAACCCTGATTTAAGACCTAATTTCACCTAGGTATTTTATTTTGCAAAATGATGGCCATTCTGGGGCTTGATATGGCACAATACGACTATAACTATGAATGATAATTTACCAAGCAGGTTCTGTAAGGCTAGAAGTACGATCGCACACACAGCCTTTTGCAAACGACTGAATGTTGGAAAGCGAGCTCTTTATTACACTACCTCTCTCACGCACACACGCACCTTTGTTTGCAAACGACTAAACGTTAGGAGACGAGCTCTTTATTGCACTGATAACCACAAATTTGCATACGCCTGAATATTGGAAGGTATGCTTTTTATCAAATTCTTGTGACTTCCAATTCTGTTCAGTCCCCATTTGCGTGAAAAACTGCTTATTAGGTCTGATGGTTAATAAAATGCAACGCTAAACGAATGTTATTCGAATTCAAGACATCGATTATTTTAGAAGCCAATCGTTTGCTTAAGTGGAGTTATCTATAATTTTGGGCGAAGAAAAAGTTAATTAGCAAGAGTTGATCAGGTTTATTCAAATTTCTACTATGTTCATTATAAAAGATGACCTATAGAAAAGAGTCATTCTCATTTTCAACATTTTTTCATTTTCATTTTAAGAAAGAGACAAAATACATTTAAAAGCAAGTTGACACCTACCGCACGTCATTGTATACCAACGAATACTTCCCAATAACGACACGCGATCTACCAGAACAAACAAGGCATGAGCAGGTAACCCTTACAGACCTTTGGCGACATTGCCAAAACTGCATCGAAGCAGGCAATTTATAATCTAACGGCAGGGAAGACATTTAAGTTAATTAAAACAATTATATTCGCTAGAAACTGACTTTGTGACAGTTTAACCATACGCCATTTTTCGCCATCCATTGTATCTTGATCTTTAGAGATGGGAAGATCAAAGCAGTTGTTCCACTACCTGTGATCTTCAAGAACAGTGACGTAATTAATACACTTGACACCAGCATTGGTCTTAAATACTTACCTTAGCATTTTCATCTCTAAATATTTCGGTTCCAGATCCCCCGGACACGACCGTCTCCGGAATGTCAGATGTCTTGCTCATATACGAGGACACGTGGTTTTCCCTTACAAAAGAAAGAAATTTTATCATGCAAATACACAACGCAACCAAACAAACGGGAAAAACAAGTCCACTTAAACAATACATACAAAATTGAAACCCTTTTTTCAGACTTATGTTATCCTGCATATGGCCTACCAACCCATATTTGTGTTTTCATTGACTATGAAACACATTACACGTGTAGTGTAGTGAAGTGAATTGTAGTGAAGTGCACTGTAGTGAGGTGTGTAGGGAAGTGTAGTGTCTGTGGTACAGTGTAAAGTGTAATTGCCTTATAGACCATTACAATATATTATAAAACATTACAATATATTATAAAACATTACAATCTGGTGCAATATGGTACTGTTTAGGAAAATATACTTTATTAGAGTATAGTATTGTGTGGGGTATATTTTATTGTATTATGATATTGCAAAGTATAGAACAATGCAGTATAGAGTTATATAGCATAGTACTGTGTATATTTAGGTACAGTTCATTATGGCACGCTTAGAGTCAAGAAAGATGTTTATAAACGTGTAATAATACAGTGCGGAGTATTTTACACTATAATATATAACAACGGAGTGCAGTTTATTATAGTAAGGTACAGTGTAGTATGATATACTATGGTACAGTCAAGTGTAATTCAATATACAATAGTATGGAAATGGAGTAGTACAGCATACTTTCCACATGGAGGCGATTACGTTACCTACCATTTCACCGTCAAAAGTTTAAATTTTTTAACTTTTCCACGTCCATCACAATCTTCGCAGGTCAACTTTCCATCTCCTTCGCAAGATCCACAACTGAAGAAAATAAGTGTATATGTATTGAAAGTCAAATTACAGGGGTACAAGGTATCATAAATTAATTGAAAATACTCGTGCGAATTTAATATTAGTAATGGTTAGCTTACAGACTTGGACAACTTCACTTGAAAGTGAGAAACGCTCTAGCATTGTACATTGGAACGATTACATAAATGGATTGCAAAATTCAGTTGTTAAAATAGTCAAATTGCATTAACATCAAGATGAGATTCAGAAATGACTGAGAAACAAGGAAAAGTTGTACCACTCAAAACATAGAGATTCGTATGCATAATAACGAGGGCTGCCAATGTCTAGTGGATGCGTGGTTACCTTGGGTAAAACTAAACGTCCCCACAATAAGAGGCAGACTATTAGAGAAAGAGGGTAACGAGAGCCCCATCTCAAAAATTCCTGTTGAATTCCTTAACACTGACATGGGAATCAACTAAGCTTAATAACGCTTAAGTTACCGCAAATGTATGATTATGAGACCCTAATTCGCATAGCCAAGGTGATAGTGTCCTGTTTTTTGTAAGAAGCCTTTCACCTTGACGGATACTACGACCTGTTAAGTGGTTAGTTACCATCACAAATGGTCGCCTAATACAATAGGATTCCATGTTATCATTCTTTGTCACTTACTCATGAAAAAATTTTATTTTATGCAATAATTTATCCAAATTTCAAGTTCAACGTATGAGACCTATAGATAAGCATGCATCTGTGCACACATGAAAGTGTTCGTGCACTTTACACAATATGAGTAGATTTCCCATTTCATTTTCATGAAATTCATTAATTCCTGTAAAATACACTCTTAATATCAACGGATGAATAAAAGTCATATTTTGTCTCTTCTGTACACGTTTATGAGGCCAACACAACAGTGGACGTTATAAATTTCTGTATGAGTTCACACCTGTGTAAAATACATAACAATGCATTGTAATTATCTGCGCATATAACATAACTATGCATGCTTTGTACCTGTGCATGCTACATATCTGTGCATGTTACGTATTATGCATGTTACATATTTATGCATGCTATGTACCTGTGCACGCTACATATCCCTGCATGTTACGTATGTGTGCATGTTACATATCCGTGTGTGTTTTATACTCTTGCATGTTACAGATCTGTGCATGCTGTAGATCTGCGCAAAAGTAGGCTTATCTACACTGTTTGATGACATTCTTGTTTTCCAAATACTGTAGTATACTCTAAAGATCTACTCACATTTCTTGACCAGATCCATTGCAGTGTCCGCATTGAAATTCTTTCATTTCTCCAGCTTCATCCAATCTCATGACATTTCCAGTTGCTCCACAAGCCGTGCACGGTCGCTGCATAAATGAGATAGCAGAGTAAACTTTATTTTAATATACAGTACTTATTGGTTGAAGTATGAACCAGGATCGCTCAAGCAACAGCAGGAATTGCCTCTTTGATTTTGAGGTGAGAAGAACAACTAGCAGAGTCTAAAATACTAAAATTGATCAGAAACTTGCCTACAAGATTCCGAACTCCTCAAACGTTTAAATATATGTGAGTTCCTAACGCTAACCAAATGTTCCTGGACACGTTAAAAGTAGTGCCGGCTCGTTTCACCGACGTAAACGGCATTACATCCCGCACATTTAAACTTACAAACGATGCGTGAACAGAGCGATTTGGGGATAGGGTCCTTTATAAAAATCTGTCTATCTTAAACGACGAAAAAGCTATCTTGATATCTACATTCTTACAGTACTGTTTAGCCAAAGACTTTATCTTACGTTGAGTAAAAGATGACAACTTCATGTATGGCAATTTAAAGTAAAGGGTAACTGTATCCGTATTTTTAGGAGCCTTCGTGATGTCTGAGTTTACCTCAGTAGTTTGTATTTTGTCCAAGTATTTGTTTAAAACTTTGTAGGTCGCACTTCTCAAAGATTGGGTGATAGGATCGAACAACATGTTCCAGTCACGGTGCGCCAAGCATCAATTCCTTCCAGAGAACAGCCATCTCGCGCTTGCAAAGCGAAAATGACTGCCAAAACACGCGATTCTGCCATAGGCCAGCATTTACTAGAAAATTCAGAATGCACCAAAATGTATAAGGACGAGAATTTTCGGATAATTGGCACAGCTAGATCGTC
>JANTCA010003123.1:0-31513 GCA_024741275.1 Chironex yamaguchii | reverse complement strand
TCTGAGGAGTGTCAGACGAAAAAAGCTTTTAAGTATGATTTTAGCGCAATGTCGCAAATTTTCAAGGCGATTTTCAATATGGAATATTTACTCTGGTATACTGGACTATGGCCTATAGAGGTCATCAGAGCCGGATATATATAATGGATAAGACATTTAGTCTTTGAGCCCCATATCCTTCTTACAACTAAAGTTTTATACTTTTGAGACGTTTTTGGGCTGCCTGTTTAATTTTTAAGATATACATCCATGGCAAACTATCAGTGTACCTTGCGTATGTCGTCGAGATTACTTGTATTTCATAGTCGTTTCTATCAAACCAATCCTTTTGGTTTCTTTTCACTAAGCTTAGAACTCTTATAACCTCGATATCCTAGGATATACTGGCTGATACGTAAGAGTAAAAGTCTAATTTGTTTTACTGTTCTTTAACATTTACATTGTTTTAAGAAACACCGACATCTATAAAGCTTTTCGTCGGCCACTCATCACATAGATTCGTCAGAATAGAGTTGCAGATAACACTAGAGCTCATAGAGTTAGGATTTTAGATTTAGGATGAAAGTTAAGAACGAAAATTGATCAATAAGAAAGATACGAAGCAAGTTTGGGGCGAGAAAAGACAAAGAGAGAAAGTACCGAGGAGTGAAAGAACTAGAAAAAAGGTAAGATGATAAGATAACCGCCAAATCAAACTAGTGGAACAACCGGAAGGGAACCAAAAATTCCTGCGGTCGACACAAGCTAGGCCCAGGCTTCCTTATGCAAACTGCCTCCAAAACACCCAATACTTGGTTCAATGTTTTCTTATTGCTTGATTTTCTATCCTACCTTACGTTACAAATTCTGCTATGTTTTCTGTTACTGTATTCTGACGAATTTATGTGATCAGTGTCAGATGTCAGTTTTACTTACGACAGTTTTTAAGTTTTGTATTGTTAGGAAACTTTTAAAGAATGAAGTGTAAAGCATTGTTATACTTGAAAAGACATGTCAGAACTGAACTGATTCTGGCATTGAAAAATATGACTAGGGATACCATGAACTTGGATCAGCTTAATTAAAGTCCTAACTAGTTGGGCATATCTGCTCAGAAATGACGATACCTTTCAATGTCAATAACCTTTCGAACTTGGACTTGATTGAGGTTGTACTTCAATGCCACGATGTCGCTTCTTTGTTTACTTTGATTAAAGTTTTGGGATTTTTTTCAACGGTTAGTTCTCAGTTTAAATATGTCTACCAATTAAACGTTATCATCCTTGCTACGATGTGCATGCGACTTTGGCCAGCAGAATCAAAAGTACCCCTAAAAGCAATGTCGTGAGTTTTGCTTCTGCCTGATGTTTCTCATAAGCCATTGAGGACAAAGGTAGGGGTTAATGATGGTCCTTTCTTAACCAGCCATACCTTTTATTTCAACGACTGTCACCTTGAGAGTAAAATGAGAGTCGAGTTTTCCTTTCAAAATCACAGCTCATTTTGTCAATTTGATAATGGAAATTCTATTCGGGATTACGTTCCTGTACTAGGCTTTCTAATACTGTAACAAAGCTTGATTCCCTGTTCAATGCTTATTTTGTACACAAGGAAAGCCATCGAAGATATGTGAAATTGACATTCATTGTAAGTACTCCTTTTAAATTCAACTTTACTTGTGGAATTATACTATACAATCTAGTTTTCAGCGACCAGTTCAGCGAGACTTCAATTATCTGGCAAATATATCGAAAGCTGAGGTGTACGACAGCACTGCAGGTTGTTTTGTAACTTGACATAAGATATTCATGGACCTCAGTAAAGTTAACACGAAAATCTACCTTACACAAGAAAACATGTTGTATAATATTAATTTTGTCTGAGCTATTTATAATTTGTTTCATTCCTGAGGTAGCTTTAAAGCAATTCCTTGTATTACCACATTCGTCGCCATAAATCCGTCTCCTCTATCATTCAAGGATACCATATCGAGTAAGCGGTTGACAATGCTTTGTTGTGTACAAGCACGAAGTCAAAATTGACTATAACCTACTATGACAAGCATGATTTCAAATCATTGTGAAGGTTCTCACTGTTACAGCCAATACCTTTTCTAAACCGTTATCGACTCTTTACCTACTGCCATGAAACAATGGAACTACACAGCTTGCATTCCCATCTTTCATCCACAGGCATGGTTGACAATATTAAATAGCATGGTTGGCAATATTAAACAGCATACCCTCCTAGAATTTTGTCTACTGTCATAGGTAGTATAAGTAATGAGATTTCCTCTAAAGGGGAATGTGACAGATAAAGAGAGTGAATTTTATGAAGGGACCTTTCGACACTGAGTATGGGCTAAAATATCTGCAAGTTTAGGAGTTAGTGTGCTTTGTAGTATGATAAATTCCTCGTGTCATTGAGAAGAACTAGTTTGTATCTTGCAAATCTTTCATCTTCTTAATTTTTTGTTTGTGGCTGATCCTTCACCTTTCCATGCAGGTGGCCAGATTTGTTTATCAATGACATAAATTCACATAGTACATTCTCAAATGATCCTCCGTTGCTCTCTACTTCGATTTTCATTTCCGTAACACGTCTGTTTCTTATGTTTCTCATTTATATTTACTAATTAAGTACTTAAATCATGATTAAATAACGATTTGTAATCTTCGTAATGCCAAAATCAATCTATGTCACAAAATATAATCAACTGAATAATCCATGTGTGCAGGTTGTTTATTATAAGACACATATCCGTTGATTTTCCCAAGCAAAAACAAACTAGCACAAGCGGAATTGTTTACACTCTGTAAACATGTCTTATTGAAACTAGGTAGAATAATTGGATCACATTTTCTTTAATAAAATTACATTAGCTATTGAGTCTTATAAATCCGCAGGTTCAAGCATAGCGTAATTAAATAGTCACATTAATTAAACTTACATGCTTTATGCAAAACCTTGAAGTCTAACCGAACTTACTCCTCTTGCTGTTAACAGTCTTGTTCAAAGTGAGATGTAGCCACATATTAGCTCATAAGCTTTCCGTAAACTTCTACTAATGTTCCTGTTCTGATAGTCAATAAAAAACCCACAATGCAAAATTATTGAGAAGATTCCAGTCATAAGCGAGGTAGTGATCTGATGGCAATAAAAAATGTCTTGAAAAGTTTCGATATTACTCCTAAAACATACTAAAAATCATTTCTTTTCTGACACGTTTAAAAGTATGAAGTGTCAGAAAGCTACCAATAGATGTGTGACAACTTTTCATAAGAAAAATGGATCTAAACTAACCATTCATAAGCAAAAAGGAAAAACAAAGTCTTACTGGAAACGTCCAGGTAAAGGGGAAACTTGTTCTGCCTTTGGAACATGGTTTTCGTGTTTTAATGTACACTGATGATACATTTAGATGGAAGTACGATCTAGTAATGTCAATTAGCCGAAAATTTTCGTCCTCGTGTATTTTGTTACATTCACAATTTTCTAGCAATTGTTAGCTTATAGCATAATCGCATGTTTTGGTAGTCACTTTAGCTTTCAAGCAAAAGATGGCGATTCTCTCACTAGAAATTGATGTTTGGCGTCAAACATGTTTTTAAAACTGTCCTGTCATCAATTCCATGGGAAGTACGACCTACTCACTGAGGTTCTCATCGAAACAGAAATACATAGACTACTAAGCTATTTTGTGCGGTAGGTACGCAGTCCCTACGTAAATGAATCGCAAGTCGTAAAAAAATCCTTGGTTGACAGCAGAGAAGCATTTCACTACGGTTGATTTACTCTGTATTTCTAGGCAGACTAAAACGTTGTCTAAGCAAGGAAGTTTTAAGCAGACTGGGCATGTTTGAGAATCAATCGCTTTGCGATAACAACATCTTCCAGGCTACCAGCTTTTAAAAGGACTAGATTTAACTTTATTGCTCCATAGTCATGTTGTTATCGCAAAGTTTAAAATGTTTAATGCAATTGTTAAGCTTGTACCGCAAAAGACTGTACTAATGACATTGTGTGACTGCTTAGTGAGCATCACGGCATTTGTAAATACCAATTTATCCACCTGACAGATGAGTACACAAAGGCCATAGCAACATTTGATTATCTCTTCTGTCTCGTTAAGCTCTAATAGTTTCCTCAGTTTCCAAGAGTGGGATGTAATCAGGCCCATCGAGAGCCAGCTTGGCCGTGGAGCTATAAACAACACGGCCCCTTTGGGCTTCAAAATTTTAAGGGCCAGACAAAATCAAACCCAAATCTTTGCAGCTGCTGAAATTACGATAAACGATTTCAACAATTAGTGTCCAACTAGCGTCTTGATTAAAATTCTATGGCATTGAGGAGAACTTTTCACGGGCATATATTGGGTAACAACAAACTTGTAGCAGCAAAACTCTATGTACATCAATTGTCCAATTGATCTTTATTTGTGTAAATTTGTGCCCTGGAAATTTACCACGGCTACGCCCCCCGATGTTACTGGATGTTATAAAAATGAAAATAATATTGTCAAGGAAAACGAAACTGCATAACATCATGTTCCTGCAGTAGCATTATTTTGTCATTGTGTTTTGTTAAGGAAAGAAGTTGGTATGTCTTATCAACTGTAATTCGAATAGAAGACTCCCGTCGGCAATTTATTATCGTTTAAAATTTTAGGGTAGCATTTCATTGCATTGGGCTAAGCTTTGCTGCAACAAACACAAGGTCAGTGCTTTACATGAACAAAGTTTTAGAAGGGGAAGACCATGTTCACCGACGTCACTGTAGTTATACTTTTCATGTTTGAAGTGGTTTAAAAGTTCCAGGACCCTTTCGATGCCTACTTGTCAATTATCTTGAAGTTGTAACTGTATCGCGCTTTTCCAAGTTTCATAATGGTGCAGAACATAAAAGTTATTTAGAATATTTAAGTCAACTTTCCTGTCACTGATCACACAGATTCGGTGGAATACGGTTACGGATACCAAAATCGAGGTCTGCATCTTTTTTTTAGGCGGTTCACATTAGGAAGCGTCAACAAAGCCTTTAAAGAACAAACAACTTGTTGTTCTATTTTTTACTTCTTACTCTCTGTCTTTCTTTATTCCATTTCTCTATCACTGTCTCTGTCCTTTTGTCCACCTTATCTTTCTCTCTATCGCTCTCTAAGAGTCTTGCTCCACGTAACATTAATTGTCATTGCACTCCACTGCCCTCTCTCTTTAGATGTTGTCAAAAAGTTCTGAAAAGATCTGCTTATCAACTTACCAATAGTGTCAAGATACATCAACAATAAACTCTCCCTACTTTATTTTCCTATGACTTTACCAGTGGTAACAAGCCATTTGTCTTTTTAGTCTTTCTTTTCTTGTCATTTGTTAAAAGGAGTTTTATCTGCCATTCCTTATTATCGTGAGCATGCAGCTTTGTATTCGTAATTGCCAAAGCACGCATATATTTTCACTATATATTGCCTATGAAATTTATATTATTGTATCAAGCGGTTACATTTTATTAGCTTTCAGGTTTTTACTCTGCAGTGCCTAGGCTGTCCAGCATTTGCAACCACACATTAGGACTGGGTAGGAAAAGCAAGATGTAACTTGGTTTCCATTGGTAACTTTATATCCATAAGCAGCTATATATTTTATGAAATTAATCCTTTACCAACGAAAGCCTTTTTACTCTTGAGGCTTCATTCCTTGAGCCAACTTAGGTGACGAAACTTCTTCACCTGCTTGGTGTTATTTTCCACAGTCCTTAACCTTGGACTTCCTTGTTTTTTCTGATTACTGTCAATTTTGTTTCTTTAACATACACATACTTTTACTACTTAAAGCTGTCTTCATTACCACTGGTAACTTGTCTTTGCGACTCCGCGATTTTGGCAGTAACATCTGCGCATTTTGGAATTGTAATGTTATTTAATCTTACATGGATACCATCGATTTCTTCAAGGGTTATTTATAATCATTTCATTTCTTTGTTTCACACCAATTATCTAACGAGTCCTAAGGCGCTTTTGAACTCTGACATCTGTATTTTGGATGCTTTAGATATTTGAATATTTTGGATATTTTTGACATTTTGGATATTTTGAATATTTTTGATATTTCTGTTTTCCGTTCCCCATTAATTGGTATGTTTCTCTCATATTGGTCAATTCTCCATTGTACCTTATACTTCAATGTCAGTATTGCTGCTCGTTCCAGACTTCTGACAAATCTATGTGATCCGTGTTAAATAACCTGTTTTACTGGCCACTTTAGTTTCGAAATGATGTCTCTCAGAATTATCAATCTCCAAGAACTGTTATCATGTGCCGTAGAACCCGAAAATTGAGATTCAATTGCTTCATATCGCTTCAATCGTTATTTTAAAGGGACGCAAAGCTGTTATCGTTTTTTGTTACCTCAAGCAAGATGTAGTACCCTTGTGTTCCTTCACAAAACGTCACCGTGTAGCATTCAATTTGCATTAAATTGACAATTTTTGGAGCTAAATTAACCAAGTGAATTATTCCCTGTGTTGTAAAAGAAATAGAAAATCGGTATCAAAGTCTGAAAGTTACTCTTCCATCGTTGTCATCAATATGTGTCAAACTACAAGTCTAGAGGATACACATTTCTTCCTCACTGGTGTCATTAATATACAATCTCAATATTTTATTAAAATTTATTGCATTCCACTTCTATTGAAGCTTTTAGATGGTTGCATTACTTCCAACTACTTAGAACGAAAGTTTCACTCACTGTCATGTTTAAACCACGATGATCTTAATCATCGCGTAATATTTTTGTTAATACAATGAGAAAAAATGCCTTAACAAAGAACGGCAGACTGGCTTTCGCACGAGTACACCAACCTCTGTTATTCTATTTTAGAATAGGGTCTTCCTCTTCTAGGTGTCATGTCTGTGAGTGTCGGCCACCATGGATCTGAACCTCTCTCTGTTCCTGGCCGCAGGTAACACCTCAATTGGTGATCCTCTCAACCCACTAGTGACTCAGGCAATCAGTTATTTTCTCTTGTTGTCTCCCTCGACTTCTTTTTCCTTGAGTCTTTCCTGTGGTCAACAGATGCTCTAGGTTCTCTCTTCACATAACATGCTCAAAAAATGTTGCTTGACCTTTCTTGATGTCTCTACAGAATTGTCTCGTCTCTCCCGCCCTTCTTAGGACTTTCTCGTTCGTAACTCTATCCGAGTACGAGATCTTTTAGCATTCGTCTGAGCTACCACATGTCAGCTGTGTGGATTGTGTTTGTTGCTTTGTTGTTGATCGTCCAAGGCTCACTGCCATACTTCAAGATAGGGATTGATATAGCATCCCTGTACTCTTTTCTTGGATATCCAGGGATTGGTACGTATCTTGGATAGGTCGGCGAAAGCACTCTTTGCTCGTGCGATTCTAACACTGATCTCGTTGGTGGACCGTCTGCTGATGGTTGAAGCTAGGTACTTGATACATTCCAACTATTCCAATATGGAGCCTTCAAGTTTCAAACTGCAAACAAAGAATTGGGTATAAGTTGCTTTAATTCTTACTTTCGTGGCTCTTGATACTATTGTCTGTTCCTTTCTGAGATGCTTTTGTTAAATTTACTCCCTCTTCTAGTAAGATGACATCCATAGGCAAACGAGCAAAGAGATTCGGGACCCCAATTCCCTATCGAGTGAAGCTGCCTGCGGTAAAACTGTGTGCAAAGTATATTCCACAATACAAAGTTGCCTGAAATATAAATTTTTTCTTTGCGTTTTAGCGCAGCTAAAAGTGGTAGCCCAAGAAAAAAGTTTAAGCTCCAACGGATGATACTCTTGCGTTTTGCTTGTTAATATGAGAATGCTTCCAGCAAGCTACACAAAAGGCCTGGTTGTTTTCAAAGCATAAAAGCAACATAGCGACTTCTTATCTCGTGCATGAAATATTTATTTGGTTTTTCCTTCATCTTCAGCGAAACTATCTGCGAGACGTAGAGGGATTATCATTTGCAAAACTTTGCCCGCTACGACACATTTAACTTGAATTAAGACAACGAAAATGATCAAATGTCTTGTCCTTGTTAATTTCCTGGTATTAATCCGCACGTAAATTTTAAGATTAAGTGTCTAAGTTTCATTGAATCTGGACTAATATCACTTATCTAAAGCATGGAATACGTCTAAACCACACCTGTCGTATTTCGTGAAATTATATCAACACTCAGGAACACTGCTTTTGGTTCACAATTATCATCAGAAAAAAAGAAGACATAGAAAGACAGAGATGTAAGGTAGGCCTCTTTGAAGTGATTAGCTAAAAATAATTGGTCCAGTAGTGGCAAATACAATTTAAATAACAGCCTTAAGAATAGGTCTGATAATTCTTGTAAGTGTCAAGCACCTTTGTGTAGTCGGGAGGAGTAAATCTTTCTATCCTGCAACCGCAAAATGAGGATGTACTACTCACGGTTTTTAAGACAATTATTATATTCAGAGAAAATGAATAATTGTTGATGTCTCTTTATACCAAGCGATAACAGGTCATCTTCCAAATCGATTCACTTTAGAAACATCGCTTCTATTTGCTTGATTACCTAGCTCAGAGTGGAAAGTAGGCGTACAGTCATAAGATGGTTTTTATCCATAATGAAAACCATTCTACTGGCAGAATGGGGCGAACCATCCTGATGCAAATATTGTGACTACGATTTGCTCTTATGCCAATTATCGCAATATTTTCCGTATTTCCCGGGAAATGTGCTACAAGACTTGTAAATATGCAACTGTAGTCATGTTCAGTGCAAACTGTTATTCAAGGTTCCAGTCAACTTGAAAGTTGTGTCTTTCCGAGTTAAAGGAAGTTACAACCACTCTGTATAAAAACATTTAAGTTAAGGTTCTGGTATCCGACTAAGTAACAGTCACATTCCTTAGCACAAACGTACAAGGCCTTTCTTTTTACGATGTTGAGGAGCCTCGTAGGCTACAGGTTGCGCATGCTGGACAACAGGTTTGTTGCTGTTAACCTTACCAAAAAATATACTTATTTCTTGAACCAAACTAGACAGTTCAAGTTACATGCACTATCTACTAGTTGAGGTCTGTTTACCAGCAAGGAATGCTTGTCCATCAAATTATATCAGCCACATTACGGTTATTACATGTTCTTCTATTTGCTTCATTCCCCAGTCGATTCTTTGACATGAAGCGCAGTTGATATGAAAATCCATACGTAATGTCACGTGAAGACGTAGATTCAATAACATGATTTGTAGTTTTGCATGAATACAAAATTTACTGTTTCGAATTGTTACTTCAATATTGATCAGCAATGCAATTCAGTTCACTCACTTTGAAATGAAGCCAGAATCTAAAAAGGGTAGATAGTCAAAGAAGTTTTAAGTGCGACCAAAATAGCATGCTTTTGAACAACTGTGTGTACGTAAAAATTGATGTCTTAATGTTCATATGGGTCAAGAATTATCATAATTTCATTTTCTCTGCATTCCTTAGCAATATGATGCATTTATTACCTAATGAATATTGTTTTTTCTTTTCGTTGGTTGACAAGACTAAAGAGGTTGAATATTATTCCACAAAGGCAGTCAAACTATGACTCATATTCTCTAAGGTGCCCTTAACTCTGGAACATTTGTATTTGTTTCTGATACAATTATACGTTTGTATAAATGAATAAGCTCAGGTATTTAGCAGCAAATTTGGATGTAATGCAGTACGAGCATTTGAGTGGATACAGCCACGATTTCAAGCATATTATGCAACAGACCCACATTTGCTTCTTCCTCCTCGGCAACTGTTTTAGACAAATAACAAAATAGTGACTATATATACGATTTTTATAGCAAAAAATTGTGAATCTAAGTAGCAGACAAATGTACTATTAGAGCCACTGGTACCTCTTAAGGGTCATCTCGTTTGGTCTTCCTGTATCAACTCAATCGAATCGAAGGGATAAACAGGACCCTCTTCTTAAAAATACTTTTTCCTTGTCATCGACCCTCGTTCCTGAAGACTTAGTGTGATTGAAAATTAGGCAAGTAGGGTATACTTTGATAACATTAACAGAATTGTATTTAAACCCTATGTCAGATTGCGTTTGTTTACGCCGAAGAAGGCAATTTAAATATTGTCAACAAAGGAGTCCTTTTTAGATGATCAGGCAGCAAATGGACTCCGTATATTAGCGTTTCGCATAATAAATATTTTGCTACCATTTTGGCCTCAATTCAAATCATGGATTCAATTCATGAATCTCAATTCAAATTAGGCATTGTATCTAGTTTATATAGTGACGCAACAAAAATCTTTCTAACAGCATGACAATACAAGATAAGATCACACAAAATAACTAACATTCATTATACTTCTACATATTCTAAAGTTCTTACTACAATTATTCTAGTAGAGAAACAACATCGCAAATTTATATCCAACAGGCACATGTAACTTCTTCTGATTTCAAATATGTAGTACGTAGTTCTAAATATTCTTATTGCCATCTGCACCAACGTCTGCAACAGTCAAGAACTGCGAACTGTATACATCAATTACTTGGTTGTTTTGAAATTTATTCTCCTTTCGAGAGCGGTTTTAACTTTAAATGTTATGAAATAAACAGAACAATATAATTTCGAATATGTACATGTCAAAAATCGACTTCAATCACAAACAAGGTATTAAAAAACAGCGGACCAATAACAAAGGACATTAGCTTCAGCATAAAATCTACTATTCTCACGCAATCACTTTGCCCTTTTCTCACGTGGTTATGTTGATACCAGCTGCTTTACAATTTTAATTCCCAACAACAATTGGACCTCAGCCAGCATGCTGTGTGGACCGGTACTGCAAAAGAATTAATTGAGACTCGAGCTTCGCTGATCAGGTTGAGTTAGTCCGCTTTTGGTAGATTCACCATCCAATGTTTAATCCTCCCGGCCTTCAGAAGATGCTGTGATGGCGTCTTTGATTATCGCATCCCAGTGGTGCCTTTTTAAGGTTTTCATCGAATCGACGGACAATCATTGTTTAAACTTTGTATACAACCCTCTTTAATAATATGCTGCATATTTGTCTACAAAAATCTAGAAAAATCTAGGGAATGTTGTTTTTTGAAAACAAACCATGACCGAAACTATCGTACACAGCTTTAAGACTAAGTAGAAGATAATATTGCAGCATAACATTGTAGTACTTGCGGGAAGTACTGACCAGTAGATTGATAATAGATAACAGAATCCAATTCATGGATGATTCGCTCTCTTCTTTAGAAAAGGATAGAAAGGTACAATTTGTTTATATTCTTAATTTTTAAATTGTTGATGCCACTTTTATAGTATAGAAATACATCTCAGTCCTCTTTGCAACAATCCTCTTTCCAATGTACTTTATTTTAAAGCACCAACAATCTTGTTTTACAAGAAGAACAGTAAGAAGACTGTCAGAGACGGAAAGAGAACATTCGACCCGTAGGTGGATTTGGAGCAAGAGCCGCTGGCTCGTAAATCTTAACCATTTTTTCAACGCGATTTAGTAAATAAAATTTAAATTTAAAATAAGGCACTTAAGGCCTGATTTGTAACCATTTTATGGTTTGAATAATCCTTAACTGTGGATATTTACTGCCTGTACAAAATTTTGTCCTTTCAACTGCTCTTCGTCCATCAATGTGGTCAATGGCTCTCACACATCCAATTTTTGTGTCATTTCTAAGAATCGAGATAAAGTATACATGTCTTCGCTCCAAACCTCAGTAGCTGGTAACTCAGTTATTTGACGTTAATTTTCTTGAAACTTCTGCCCTGACATTTCTCGAGAAGACATTAATAACGGGTAGGAATCCAGTTAGCATTTATTCTGTCTCCAATCCTTACATTTTCATGCTCCTTTCAGAGTATGCTATGCCATCTGGGAAGATTTAAAAAAGGGGGTAACCTAAAACGAGGATCTTGACTGCGACGCTTTGCAGCCTTGCCATGATGGACTGTTAAAACGTCCAGATGAAATAAGCCTTAAATGAAGATTGGAAGGACAAGTGGATGAACCGTACCTTTGAACGTTTGCTGCACGGTAATCACAGGTTTGACCAAAAAAGGAGAAAAACCAAAGTCATCGAATGCATTTTCCAATAAATTTTCTTCCACACTTTTCACGTGATCAAACAAAGATTAAAATATGTCGTGAACACCTTACCACTTGTTCTAATAAAGTTCATTTAGGGCAAAAGGATTTTCATTGGCCATTATTGTAGTAAACAGCATTGATAACATAGAAGGGTATCAATGCAATGTTGTACTTTATAGGGTAGGTAGATCACACCAAAAATTGTAGTCCGTTTTCCACATTGGGCAATTAACTAACAATCCACTTTGTTAGGTTAAGAAATATCAGAAACGATCAAAAGAATAAAACATTGTTTAATTCTACTTGAATATTCGTTTTTTGCCAAAAACTTTGAAAATCGCCTTGAAAAATTGCTAAATTTCGCTAAAATCATACTTAAAAGCTTTTAACGTTTGACACACTTCAGAGTATGAATTGTCAGAAAGGAAAGTATAGATATATGGCAACTCATATATGCGAAACATGTATACAAACTAACCAATAATAAAGAGAAAAGAATAAAAACAAAGAGAAAATGAAGAAACAAAACATCATTGGAAGAGTCCAAGTGAAAAAACTTTCTGCCTACAGAGTACTGATTTGCTTGTTTTAATGTAGACAGACTCCAATACTCTGAAGAGTGTAAGACGTAAAAAGCTTTTAAGTATGCTTTCAGCGCAATGTCGCACATTTTCAAGGCCAATAATTCTACTTTGTGGTCATGAATGGTGAAATTGGTACTATTGGTATACACCGTGCTTTTCATATATTCGTCAAGAGTGGAGCATTACCACAACAGCTGCACTGAGTGGGAGCCGACCGGACTCGAACTAGTAACCCTCAGACTCAAAAGCCATCACGTGCCATCACGGCACAAAGTTTTGGTGAAGGATGTCCAAAGTCCTTGATATTACGAGACGAAACCCAGAGGTGGGTAAGGGGAAATTTATTAATTTCTTCTGTGTTTCGGCTGAAGCCTTATAATATATATATTATTCAAAATGCCGACACGAAAATAAGTACTATTTAATGAACTATAGCACCCCCTATACAATTCTTTGTGATGTAGCATAATGCCGCCTTTTGTTATGTTCTTACTTGTATATATATATATACTTATATGAAATTTGGAGTGCAATTCAGTAATAGTCTGTCTGACGAGTGCTTTTGCACGAAACCCAGAGTAACAGAGAATCAGTCTCTTCATTTTCTGCTTTTCTACTATCTAAGCTCTGTACCTTGTACATAGAGCACCTTATGCCGGTGAAGACAGCACCATTTATGAAACACAAGTCTTTTGAAAGGACTTGAAATTCTGTTAGTGATAATGTCTGACAGGATAGGTTGTTTGACTTGGCTGTGGGTTTTGGAGCTTGAGTGACCTCTGATTCAGGTTGAAAAACTTCTTTTGGTGTCTTTCCGTACTGTACAGCAATCTTTGATTGTGAGTATCATTCAAAGATGAGATCAGTACTTGTTAGTGCTCAGCGTTGAGTCTATTTGAAAGGAAAGATTCGGCATCCTGGATGTCTGCTGCAAGATGAAACCGCTTCTTGTGGCTAAAGTGAATCCTTTCCTGCAGCAACTGGCGGCTTGCTCTCTCCATCATGACCCTTAATCTGCTTGTGGCAACTGGACACTGAAGGCATAAGCCATTGGGAATACTTTGTTGTGGTGACACTTTAAGGAGAACCTTAAGAACCTTAAGTAGTTTATGAACTCAGCAATCTTGATCTTTGTTCTTTCCAGACGTCGGCAGGTTTGGAGAACCTCATCTCTATACGTATCCCTAATAGTCTTGAAAAGTTTTGAATTTATGGACTCAGAGGAAGCCATAGATATAGGAGTTTTATCATGTCACAAGTCGTAAGCTTTTTCTGAGTACGTTTCGAGAGATACTTCTCATATCATCAGACTGCTAGACGTGACTTTGTACAGGTGCTTTATGTTTCCTCAGTGCGGGCGGTAAATATTTAATCTCACACAGGGAGGCTTAGCAATAACAAAGGAAACTGAAAAAGCAATAAAGGTGTAATGTTTTGGTTGTTGTTAGGTTTCTGCTTAGCTAATAACAAACTTTCCAGAATGAACAAGTTGCTAGCAAATGAAAAGGAGGATAAAACCACTAAATCGTCAAAATAACTGTGATATCATTGACTGTGTACCTTTTCCTCATAAATAGTATAGGGGTATAGCAGCATGCTGTATATTTGTCTATAACAGCTTAAATTGTTGTATTAAGGTATTTGCTTGTGGATATAACCAGCTCTGTCTTTCTTGAGAAAAGATAATCTGGGATGTTTCTTTGAAATGAAATTCCATTACTTCCATATTAACTCATTTGCTTACAGAATGTTTCCGTATGATCAACGTGAATCATCATTTTGACCGGGTGTGACAGTGCAATAGTACTGAGCCTGATATTTGCCTAGTTTTCTTTATCTAGACTTGTTTGATCCTTACCACCTTTTGTTTTCTATCAAACAAATTGCCTAGCACGGAAAGTCCTGATTAAGTTATTTGGCAACGCAATAACTCAGATGTTTGTTGGGCAGAGAAAGGGTCACACTTGGTGTCCCAACGACTGTAAATGCTCCATGATACTAGAAAAAGAAGTGGCAGTTACTTTTACCCATTCATGACAGAAATACCAATATGTTCAGGCTCTCACATGTAAATGGCGCTTAGTTTGACCATAATGACAAGTCGCTTGACTAAGGCCTCGTAGGAGTAAGGCCTTGAAAAAGCCTTTTTTCCCAATATATAGAAGAAAATGTTGCCAAGATCATGTTAAGGCGATTTTGTCATGTCCTTGTTCCATTCTTTGATCTCTAAAGGGTTTTCTTGAAGATCAAGCGATTTAAGTAAAACACTATATTCATTGCGTAATTCTTTTGCCAAGTCTTCAGCAGACTATTTATCAGGATATCTTGTTCAAACGCCACTAGAGCACGTGCTGCAAGATCAGAATGTTTTCTACCTACTGGAATAGCTCTTTGTAGAAGACTTCAGTTCATCGCAGGAGAGATCAAGAAAATCCTCCAGGTGTATTGCCATGTAGAAATGTTATTTTTATGCTATACTGAGACAAATCGATAAAAAACTCCGTAAATAATATCCCTGTTTTATATAAAACCGATGCAGATGCTTTATCAAAGCACGAGAATATCATCAAAACAAACGCCATTGCGTCATTTGCAATTGATCAATGTCCTGATCACCCATGATGCATCACCAAGCGTGGACTGATCTAGAGTTTTATGACGAAATGTTAGAACAATAAGTTTATTAGTTAAAGTTATATCTCTTCATTTGAAGGTTCTCAGCCTGGTTCTTTTATTATTAGTAGAATACGTTTTCCACCTTGCTTATCAATTGCTACTGTATTCCACAATATTTATAAAATAATTTTACTGTACAATAGCAGGCTACTGACGACTTTGTTGCCAACTATAGACATAGTACACCATGGACCATTGAGTAGAACAAACAAAAGATACATACAAACAAAAAGTGCTAGAACATATAGACTAAAAAATATCATACTATACTAAAATACGCTTAAGATTAGATGTCTTACAGTAGTTAAGTCAACTAAAACAACTACTTTCAAACAGTCAAAACCAATAGGCGCAAAACTATTTTATTTGTAACGCCAAGACTCTCCCTCCTCCTGTCTCCCGAGATGAAGTATATAATAATAAATCCACAATCCTGCTACAAACTAGTGTAACCATCCTCTAAAAGATGACCAGACACGTCTGCCTGTAGAATACGTATGCCCTGCTGAAATTTTATGTTACCGGCTTTGTAGTTGTTAAGTCTAATGTGCCCTAGTGCTGCAAACATACTGCTGTTTAGGCATTCCAGGCTGCAACAAATTCAATGCACTGCTAAATTTACAATCAAACCTGTCATTACGTCCATATACCTCGCTATCAGTCCTATTACTAACGCTATTACAAATCAGGTACGAAACTATACAAATATTCAAATACCCATCATTATCTATTATATTTAAAATAGAGAAGCAGGACAGTGTCCTACGTTTCAAGACTTTTAAAAAATACTGACATTTTAATATACGTAGAGAAGTGATCTGATATTATGACATTAAATATAAGCAGCGAATATGGCCTGATAGCATGAAACCAAACATATGCAGAGAAAGAGACTTGATACTGTGAGTCAAATATTAGTAAGGACGTGGCCTGACAGCATGAACCATTATCAGTAGAGAAAGTGGCCTCATAGTATGAAACCAAATGTATATAGAGAAAGGTGCCTAAAAGCGTGAAGCTACGTAGTTTTTTATCAGCCTATCCTTGAGTTAGATAATTTGGTTTTAGGCTATAACAAAATTATTCTCCGCAGTCGGAATACAGCAGAGGTAGATGTAGAACCTACTGATTGGATTTGATTTAACCAGCTGTAGTCTAACACATCTTATTACTTATTGCGGTTTCAAATAGATTAACTGTATATATTCGTACAAACGAATCCAGTATTATCTTTAAATATCACGTACTTTTTATCCTGAGTTCTTGACTTTGACTTCAGCTGCAAGAACAAACAACCATTTTGTTGTTTATGTTCTGGAGTTTCAAACGATATATATTGACATGACAACAGTAGCTTGGAGTTCATTAGAAAAATGTATGATGGAAGTAGAGAATATGTTATGGCTATTTTATTTACCAGAAATCTTAGCAAGAGAAAATTTGGACTTTATTGTTTTCAGGAAATGATTCTCTTCAAATGTTTCCCTAACACTTTTGCTCAAGCTGATAAAACGTAATGCATAGAACATTAAATACGAAAACGTGAGGTTTCTAAAATTCACTTTTCTAATATTTTCTTCCATTAAATTCAATATATGTTAACCAATTGGATACCTGTAAAAAATGTCATAAAAGACTTTTTTCGAACTTCGTAGGCTCAAGTCAGCAAGGTAAGTTGAGAAAAATTTTCATCTCAATTTTACCAATCGACATGTTGGATAAATAATGAAGTTCAACAATCGGAGTAGAACGTGACAAATGTTTTGTCGTTAAAGGCGAAGTTGAACCTGGATCGGCAGTATAACAATGATATTAATATCAGATTGGCCAGTTCTACGAATTTAGTCTGATGACATTTGCAAACAAGGTGATAATATATGTATTATCAATTCGCGTTCACATTATCGTTTAAATATAAAGTTGTTTGAAATTCGGGAGCCTTTGTCGGTAGGCTTTCGAAGTGTTTATGACAAAAGGTTTTGATGGATTTCTCTTAAAAACTGTACTAATCTGGCTTGTGCCTTATGATGCCCACACGTTCATTTTATCCTAGACTGTCGATTCGATTGTTTTCTTATGCTTCACTCCAAGAGTCACTTCACTGTACAATGCTAAAAAGGTGACGAAAGTCACGGGCTGGTCAGTCGATCTGATATTAATCATAATAATTGTACAGAATAGGAAATGGCATATAAACGAAGAGATAACGGACGAGTCCAATTCTTGTTGACAATGATATCTTAAAATCGATCTAACAGCTTTGCTCTTCTCAATGTTTGATGGTCTGGACCGACCACAGATATTGGTTATTAAATTACTCAGCAACTGTTCAACTTTAACTGCTTTGTAAAGAGAAATAGACATGAATTAATCCTTTATGATTAACGTTTATTTCAATGCTTTCTTTTTAGTTGAATTGGGATAAAACGATTTCGTACGTAATTGATCGAAAGTGCTTATGATAAGCGAATTTCTGTGTTTAAGTTGGAAACAAGATTAAGAATTGTTTATTGTTTCGGTTATTTACAAGCTTACTCATTTTAAGTACACATCTCCTCCCACTTTCTCCTATAGTTTGCATTTCTATATCAAATAGGGCAATCAGAAAGAGGGCACATGTTAGATCCTTTGATAAAGTGCGGCAAATGGCTGTCTAGTTAATACCAGGGCACGCACAATTGACACAAAGTAAAAAATTCAAACGAGCCAGCTTGATAAGTCATAACTATTTGAGGGAAAACATTTCATATACTGATTCTCATAAACGAACTGTTGATAGCATTAATATGTGGTCAATGTCAGAACCCATTTCTATAGTAGATTGCATCCAAAATGATGAATCGAATTCATTGCATGGTTACATGGTAACAGAGAGGTGACAAATTTAGTCTCCCCACCAAGGTGGGTACTCACGGGGTTCGCCATCGAGCAGGCATCCGTTATCCAAGGCAAACAACTTTTATAGACATAGAAGCAGCAAGGGTACAATTGTGAAGCTTAGGAAGCTGCTGATATTGCACAGAACATTACAATTGGCCTGCATCCTGTTGAAAACCTGCCACCTGTTGAAAACCTGCTGAACTTCACTGGCTACACTGGCGAAGTTACGACAGACTGCGCTTCAGATTTAGACTTGCTCGGGCACTCGTACACTCTTGGGGTTTTGCAAAAAGAGATACTTGTGACTGTGGTGAACCACAAACAATCACCCATTTACTTGAACGTGCTCTTCTACCAAACCAGTGTACATGTACTGTTCAAGACATTTATAACTATACTAATACAGCTAAAACTGTAACAGAATTTTACTATAGAATAATATATCTTTGTAATTTTGTGTTTTTCTTATATGGTAATAGAGACACGATTATTTACATCGAAAATGGTCAATACTAGGAATAAGAGGTCTTTGGATTAGCATAATTAATACCTCGAGACAAACATTTGAAACTATTCGCTCTTTGAGAAAGAAGCAGTGTATCTATGAACCTTTGATCTTCAACGACTGTTCAAAATTTTTGCCTTTTGTGCATATCCTTTTTTGCATTATCTCACTAAATTATTACGAGATTGTTAGTTTTTGGTTCCTTTTGTAAAATGGGTCAGTTATTATGATGTCGAATGAGCACTACTTATAGACAAGCTGAATAGGTAAGAACAGAAACATAGCATTAAAGCAGCAGAGTGGCCAAAAAAGAAAGGAACATTTAATGTTTATTTGAAAAGCATAAACATCATATGTAACAACGAAGTACTGAACACGCAATGCGTTTTACAGCCTCCACGCGTGCTACTCTGTTAATATGTCCAGTTAGAAAAAACAAATCACCCTTGATAAAACGATAGACATCATTCTAGACAATATTTGTTTTCAACGAAAAGATAACTATTAGGTGTTAACTGTTTCTTGGTTAGCAACATGTATTATATTTGCGTAATTATAGAGTAATCTGGTGCTTTAAGTCATGAAACCTTGATACGTAGAATTTGTAAATTTTGATACCGGATTCTCGAACATCTTAAAACTAACAATCAATATGAAATTGTATTTCAAATTAACAGAAATTGCCTGAGATACGTAAACTGAAAGATTTAAGATTTTCCCATGGAAACATTGTTTTACTGGTTTGGTTGATAAATTATAAGCCAGACAAAATAAAAAATAAAATGCTTTGAAAGAGAATGAACTTACTATGGATTTGCAATACCTTTGATTATTTTTCAAAGATTTGCATAGAATCTCACATTTGGGATTATTATATGATACACTTTCTAAATTTCTGGTTCGATTTCAGAAATTCTAGAAGTATATTTTTATGACGTTATGGATTAGGTAGTCTATTTTGTCGATATAATGCACTTTGAGCCTAAATGAAGGTTTAAAAGAATGTGGGTGTTTTTGCAGCATTTTGTTGTGAATGTCTTGACTGATAAAATTGCTAATAAAATATCAAATTTTTAACTTTACCTCGGCTTTTTCGACCTACAAGCCTTAGTCAATTAAAAGACAAAATAAAAAAAGAGATAGTATATAGGTTGCATCTAAATATAGTTAAGGAGGACTGAGACAAAACTAACGTAGAGGGAACAAATCAAAATGAAGACAAAAGACGATAACAAAGGCAAGAATAGATCTCCGAAGATACACAGAAAAGAAAAGATTATGGTTAAGAAAATATATGAATAAAACATGAAGTCAAAAAGTGTGACTATGGTTGTCAATGGAAGTCAAAGTTTAAGTTAAGTCTGCAGGGGTAAAGAGTTCCTACAGTATGTAACGGTCTTTCTCGGTTTTTATTCTATGATGGTGATCTCTTTTGTTTCAACAAATGACTCCAGTTAAGGTTGGCAGTAATTTCATGGTTCATCATCATTATCTATTACACCCAGTTATGTGATGCTACAGGTGTATTTCTATTGTGGCGTGTACCTTCCAAGTGTTCACAAAATCGCTTGGAAAGTTAGTGTCTGGTCTCACCCACGTACAAACCGTCATAGTAGGTGCTGTATTGTGTACACCAAATTCATCGTGGCTCACGATAGTTTTGGTGAACGTTTAAAGTCTGGGTTAAGAACTATGGCATCAACCAATGTGAGGAAAATAGCTACCGGCTAAAGTTCCTATTTCTGATGTTAAGAGGTCACCGGGTCTTCAAAAACCAATACTCAATGTACGCAGAAATTTCTAATTTACACTCTTCTACAATGTTCTAAAGAAAACAGCGCTCACGGGTTTATATACGGACGTAGATGCCTATCACATGGACTGATTGTATCCGCTGGATACACCGTGTGCAGTACAAACACAACTATCATGAAAGTTGTCCTTAAGAGCTTAGGAAAACTTTTAATCTCCGTAAACATCAAATCGACTTCAAAACTCATTCCATTTGTCACGGTTAAAGTACACATCATTCACGATTAGAGGTGATTGCTCATAGGAACGTGTATACTGAATCTAATAAACAAGATAATTCTTGGTCGCAATATTTGCAGTCTGTGCAAGTCTGTTTGTTTGTGGGGTTTTCCACGATTTCATGTGGATGTAGCCTTGAAAACAATATAATATCTAGGAATGATCGCTTGTTATGGTGCGTTGTATTTGCCCTAAGAAAACAATGAAAACCAGCTGAATCTCTAAATGATGAAGCTGATGCTTCAATATTAATGTTGGCAAAATGCAGGGAATTGACTTTAAAGATGGCAGCAGATATTTTAACAATGACACCAGTTTCTGTCAAAGTTGTTTCCTCAATCATATTTTGTGAAATTATTGGCTGAAATTGTCAAAATGAGATAATGACCTGTGATAATGACCGTCTCTCGCTTAGGTGTCATGACCATTTTCGTAAAATCAATGCCTACCCTCTCAAAATATTCACATAAGGCAAACGATTTTGGGGGAATCCGGCCTCTCCCTTCTACTGAGACCTTTGAATAATTTTAAAATTTAATGACCATGAAAGTAAAAGGATTTCAGGCAGAATATTTTCATTTTCTGTCCTAATTCCATAATAATTAAGAATAAAGCATGTTTCCTATTTAGCATTTCAGCACAGACTTTGCCTTTTATTCTTGTGGATGCTCTGTTAATCTCCTCCTCTGTGGTCACCATGCTAATTAGGATAAACTACTTTCAACGCCCCCACATTATCTGATTATTAAAAACTCACTATCCGTATCCCTAACCTAAGCCATTTAGTAGACGAGACTTGGAAGCCAAAGAATGAAAGAAAACCACAGAGGTACTTAAAACATCAAGTATTTCTTTGGTCAGAAATTGTTACTATACAAGAAGCCTGTAGCAAAGATTACTTGACCAACTACATGTTTATACCCTTAGGCACTACTTGTGATTTAGCTTATAACCCTCACAATTGTACCATTGACTTCCATTTAAATTCTGCCAGTCACCCAAGTGTCCTACTTTCCTACATTTTGATTGATTTCATCCAATTAATTCTTTTAACAAGTCTCTTTCGTCGTTTGGCTCCTCCCAATCAATACATACATTGTTGTCTTAGTTCGATTTTTGATTCGTGTGTATTCATTTTTTCTGCAAATAACTTTATTGTACTTTATACCCTTAGGAGAGTATAAATTAAGCACTTACAATATATTATATGCTTCTGTCTTTGATATGCAGGCCTAACTAGATTAGCTTGGAGACTTATGATTTAATTAAGCTTTGTAATCACTAACGTCATCTTTACACGTTAAGGGTTAATACATAGTATTCCCCGCACAAACAATAAGCGAATCAACTTAGTACTATGTTTTCCGTGTTTTTAATTGAAACAGGGACGGACGCTTCGGCTTTGTAAGTTTAAGCTTCCAACAGATTGATTACTGATGAAGTTAATAATTGACATTGTAAGAACAGAGCAAGATTTATCAAGATAAGAAACTTACATCTAAATAGGATTTGAGGTACTGCTTTAAAAGGTACTTTTGACTTACTGCGATTTAAAGAGTAGAAGAATTTATAGCAATTAAAGTTCTGCTTGTAAATCTTGTTTCAGTCAAAGTTCGAAAAAGGGTCAATTTGACATCGGTTGTAAGACATGCTGTCTAATTATTGTCGTTTTAGTATTCCACGGTTTTCTCTCTCCCATTTAAAATCTTGGGGTATACTATAACCAATAAAACATAAAACTTGTAAATTAACGCCAATTTATAGAAATGAACGATGTTCTCATGACTAGAGCTTTGTAAGCTAAGAATTCCGGATGGATCCTGCTTTCTAGCATGCCCTACTTTAAAGAAAAAGTTCTGTGTAAAGAAAATTATTTCACTCGATTTAAACTCGATTTTTATAGAAAGAAATCAATGGTCATTAATATGGACCCACCTTGGTATAGTGAAAAAGACGACGATCTTGCAAGCCAGAGGCTGCGAATTCAAACCTACGTCACCACAATCAAAATACCATCGGCGTAACGAGTAACGAGTGGTCACTCTCATAAAGAACTCACTTCCAAGTAGAATTTAATAATCCTGACAAGGGGCTGAGCTACGCTAGGAAACGAGTTTGCTACAAAACAAACCCCAGAATATGAAGCATGCTGTTGGAGATCAAGCCTCGTCTTGTCGCTTAAGCTCTTATCATAGCAACATCGACAATATGACACTTGTGAACCCTTTTTTCGCTACTTTGTCGTTCTTTCTTCGTTATTTTTTGATTTTCTCTATTTTCTTTTCTTGATTGATTCCTTTTTCCCGCAAATCGTATAAGTGGACCTTTCGATAAGTGGATCCGTATTCTTCGGTCTCCTGCAGTTCTACTTATGGAGCGTATAGTTTATTATTTATAGAGCATATGGTAGCTATATTTTTGAGCGTTATTCATCAACTTACAGCCGGCATTTTTTGCTCAAAAAGCATAGTGGTCATTATCCTATTGTTTAATAGTCGTGACGCAATATTTTGTTAGTAGTTTCCAGACCACTACTTTCACCGGTGGGGAATGCAGCTGAACATACTCGACAGAGATCTGCGTTAATATTCTTTAATCACTTGAGTTAAAGAAGACGGCACAAATATTTTCAATAGCGATAGTATTTTCGTGTTACTCTGTTTTAAAGTTTTTGGATTTGGAAGGTCTCCCGTAGTCATGCAGGGATTTTGATCCTTCAATTGAGTCATTTAAGTTTATTATAATTGTCTTGCCTGGCAACAAAAGCAAGGCTTGAAATGGTGGCAAATTTTTTTCTCTGGATTGGCAAAATCAAAAACATTTTGTGCATTTGTTATGGTCAAACATTCTTGTTACATACACATCCAAATTGGTGCCGGGTGGTGTGACACAAATGCTCTCAAATATGCACATCCTTTTTCATATTCCTTGCGATCCAGACCAACTGCAGGTTTACGTTTTAAGTGGTGATGAACAAGAGAACTTTGCCATCGTCCAATAAGAAAAAGATTTTGTAGTATCGAAAATAATTTGCCTAGAGGGAAACCTGCTTAAAACGAAAATATCCTGTTTGTTTAAAAAGAATTTATAGCTCAGGTTTTCCTCGACTTTGACCCAAAGTATGCTGCAATCAGGTGACATTTCTTGAACACAGCATGGTGGAGATTTAACAAATCAAATATAAACAATATACCGAACCAGTCAAAACTAGGTTACAATAAGACAAACATTGTACAGAGCGTATTGATCGGGCACGTGGCAAAGAGACAAAATATTGCCTTTAGCTAGGAATTACTAATAGATCAATGACACCGGTTGCCTCTCTGGTAAGCAGCTTGCAAGGTATCAAGTTTGCTATTGCAGAATACGCAGTTTTCGAAGAACATGTTATGTTTACTTGCGCTGAAATAATATTTCATTTGCTATAAAGTAGATTTCAACTAAGATGATTGTTTACTAAACGTCGTCAACAGTTTATAGGAAAATCCCTTTACTTACAAAGGATACAGATGAATTTTAGATTTTAAATCGAAAAAGTCTTATTCTAAGATCACGGAAATATAGGATTTTTGATTGAGGCGTCTTTAGTACAAATAAACTATTGATGATTAGTAAGTATAATTTGTCCTGCCGTTAATGAATGTTCAATATTATAAGAAAAATTGTTTATAGTCATATTTACTTGTGTTTACTGAGTTATTAAAAATTGGAAAGTCATTTAACTATTATCCATCGTCGTTTTCATGTTCGGAAGTTGGTAAATCGCAGTCGTTGTCTACTTTACAACGATCAGCTTTCTTACTCCTTCTTTATAGCTTAATTCGAGTTAAGACATTTGTTCAAAAGACATTGGTCATCACGTGTTCCGTTGACTTTTTACCTACTGTAGTGGAAACTAAAAAACCCGGCTGGTGAGATATTACGCGAATTTTCTTAGCAAACCAAAAATTACCTGTTTGAATACCTGCTGTTCGTAAAACGTCTTACTTTTAGGTCAATATTTGTAAAAAGTTTTGAGAAAATAACACTTCATTCAAGTACTTTGTAACTGCTGGAGTCACTTCCTGACAGCTTTTCTACGAGAATTTCGCGGCGTGTGCCAACTCCCTCTAGCGAATTATTTAGAAAGGAATCTCTTAATAGTCCAAGTGTGTTCAACGTGTACTGTGTTTTGCTTCTTGGCGTTAGTGCACGAGCTCTCAAGTATCAACAGCATTATCATCATTCCCAAGATCAATAACTCAGTAACTGAAAATGAACATTATTTTCTTTCATCAGACCTTCCTTTTATGTTCACTGTCCTCTCTTTTTTCATTGTGTTCCCGTTCTCACAAAAGTTCTTCCATTCAACGATACGTGGGAGCGTCTTTTATTTTTCTCTGTCTCCTGCGCTGTACCACGTATCAAGAACTTTATAAAATGTCTATGAATGGCATTGCCGGTGACAGTAGCTTTCCTTTAAATCATTTTTTTGTTTCATAGGAATTATCTTGGACAACTTCATTGTTTCATGTGCAATGCGTAGTATCTGTAATAGTTTTCATGGCACTTTACTTCGAATGAGTAGATCCTCTTTTCTGGGTGAGCGTCGAACGTCCAAAAGAAGCAGTCATACAGGTTTGATAGTAAAAGAAACTGTTTTTGTAACATACTCGTTACCGAGAGTAGTTGATTCCTATGGCAGGGTTAGGGAATTCTACTTGGAAGTGATTTCTTTATGAGAGTTGGCTCCCGTTACCTTCTCTCAAATAAGGCAATTTTATTTTTTGGCCTTAGTGCAGATTCGAACTCGCAGCCACTATTTTGCAGGATCGTCCTCGTATCCACTATATCATGGCAGCTCTATACCAAGGTGCTCAAATCATTAATCTTAATCAATATGGTGGCTCTACCACCATGCATTCTTGATTTAGATCAGGGGAACAATAAGCACGAACAGTAGAAAAATAGACTGAATTAGCCAGGACTCGAGCCAAACCCTCTGTATAGTAGTGCTCCACCGATGGTGACCTTTGCTAACATTTGCAATATGGCTCTATATTTGAAAGTATAAAATTAAATGAGTGATTACAAATAAGTATCTGATATTTTTAATGAAGCTATCGATAAAGTATATCATGTCTCATCCTCTTGATGAGAAAATAGTAACTTAAGTGAATAAACCAGAAATTTCATTTGCAAAAAATTGCATTTGAATTCTAAAGCAGACTGTATCTCAGATGACAAAGCTATTCACTAGTGAAAAAATATTGATCGAGAAGTTGGCCTATCAAACAAAGAACGTGAACTTGGATAGCCTTTTTAGGATTATAATTGAACAGAATACTTACGAGTTGAGCCAATTTCTACTTAAGCCGGATACTCTAAAGTGACTTCAATACAAAACACAGAAGAGATCGCACAGACCGAATGAAGGGAATACATGTTGGAGCAATATTGAGTGGAGCATGTTTGGTTACATCACTTATTTGTTTCGTCTCCCTGACTTTAATTCTTATCAAAAGGTGGAATTGCCGCTGGTACGTAATGAGCTACTTGTCACCTTCTTTAACTTGTTAAATCCTGTCTATGCTTATATTTACAAGAAAACAGTTAGACGGCAATACTCACTGGGACTAAAGGAAAAATTACATTCACGAGGAATTGAACCTGTAGTCTCTGGCTCGCAAGGAATATGATTGTCCGTTATTATCATTACTACTATCTTGTCTCGTTAAAGTCTTAGTTTTATTTGCAAACAAAATTTAACATTAAGCAACTTATATTGTCTTGCTAATCAAAGCTATTCTAACCTCAGTACGAAAGATTGGAAGTCACTTTCGTTTTTTGTTGGAATTGTCCATGTGCTATTTTCCATGTGCTAGGTTCATTCTTATACTTTAATTAGATTTAGTAATTGTTATTAATCATCAGAAGATCCATAACAAACTTTACACAGAAAAATGGATAGCTTGTAGGTGCAACATCGTAAAATTTATTACCGTTGAAGATAACATAACCAGTTGTACATGTCATCAACAAGGCTGAAAATTTCAGCTATTTATATAATTTCTACTATTGACGTTTATAGTCCTGATGGGAAGATTTCAGCTTCAAATTTGCATTACCCTCACTCAAAAATCGAGTATACAGTCCCCCATTTGGTGTAATGATTTATGGTCTCAATATTGCAGTAATATTTAGAGTCTAAATAGTAATTTCTATTTGCAACAGACTGTATTGATTAAAGTCCCTGCGCAGATTTAGTGACCAATTAATGTCAACTGTCAGGAGTAAATATGAACATTTTCCTTCTCTAATTAACTTACAGTTGTCAAACTGTCGTCAGAACAAATTGTGACTATAACATTACGATCCTCGTCTGTTTTTAGCTAATAGATAAATACGAAGATAGAAATGGGCTTGTTCTTATAGACGGTCGGAAAACGAATTTGCTTAGTCAATTGATTCAATGGGTTTTTGGTTATATGATGCTTTTAAATACCTCTGCACCATTACTTTAGACAAATTCATGCCATTACGGTGGTTGATAGATAGTCCAATAGTCAAGACCACATAATACTTATTTGCATAGTTTTTAACAGACCCTTTTCGTGCTCTGTAAATTTACAACATAATAAGTTAAGAAATTGTTAAACACACTGGATTGACTTTTGTATACATATAATAAGACTGATCCTTCCTGTCTGTCAAAACTCCTAGTTAAGTGAGCTGTAGACGATGTATATCTATTGTTTTATGCTGCTTTTGCAAATAGTATTGTTCACTGGACATTGAAGTGAGATGGAAATTTTCACGCAAGTGAGTGTTTTGGGTTGACTTTGTTCTTTTGACTTTGTACTGAAACGAAATTTGGGACACTTCTCCATAAGATAAGGTATACACAAAGCAGTATCACTAACCGTACTTATTTTGAAATATAAAGAGTACAAAAAGTAAGACTTAGAGTGTATTCGATACCTTTGGATACCGACAAGTACTGACATTCTAAAAGATGTTCATTGAACTAAAGTTCCAAAGATCGACTTAAAGAAAAGCCAATATTGAGTTCGGAGGTAAGGTACTATTTATTGTATGTAATTAAACGGACAAAATGAGTGATTATTATTAAACCAAATTTACTAAACACTGGTATATATTTGCCACATTAAATTTTGGGGTTTTTTCCAATAGTTTCAATAATCATGCTATCATTCAATCCTTGTGGTACCTCATTGAAAAGTAAATTCTCGTATGTTTTATGTCTATACATAATGAGGGCGTTACATGTTTAGAGCGTAGAATTTGTGTCGCTGAATAGAAATTTCTGGCAATCTACTTTAAACATATGGCTTTATATGCTAATAACCCATTTGATATTGAAAAGCGTATCGTGAAGTCAAAATATGGATCATCTTCAAGAGCAGATATGCAATATAGTTTCTCTATATTGACAAAAACAAATCAATTGTAACAACTCTCTATTATATATGCTATACTATATTTATTTTATCATATTATGCGTACATAACAATGTCAGTACTAACAGGTAAAGGTCGTATACCGTGAACCAAGGCCACAAATGCACTGCAGAGTAAGTAAGATTGAAATACAAAATAAAGACATTGGCGAAATGAAAAATTAATGAATTCTATTGCTTCCTGCTGTTGGGATCCAAGTCATGATCAGCAGCCTCCTCGAGTTTGGCTGGTTGGCTGATTAAGTCACACTTATGTTTTGCTACTTATGAAACTCCTAGGGTTCTCTTTTATTGCAACTGATGTTGTAGGAGTGTACTTTCAGAATATATATGAGCTACATTGTTGTCAATAAACCTGTCGTTGTTGAAATTATATCTATTCCATTCCTCATTTCTCACAGATTATTTTGCAAGTAGTCTGCGAGCCAACAGACAAGGCATCTTAAAACAGATATTACTTTCTTTAGCAAAAATATCGAGAACTTGAATAGGATTTTTTGCAGCAACAATCGGTTTAATCGCAAGCAGTTATCATATATTGGTTAGCAGATAAAGAGCAAATATTAAAAAGGACATGGCATTTACGTAAATACGTACATTTATTTGTTACTAGTGAATAAGCAATAAAAGAAATTCTGATTATAAAGAAATAATGATGTAGATACTAGAGACTGTCAACAAGAGGGAACGAGATTATCAACAAAATTGACTGAAGAATCGTCGCAGATTAGAGAAGACCAAATTTAAAAGAATAAGAAAATGCCACTTTGTCGTAACGGTAGCCTAGTCTTACTATGTCGTATGGACAAGAGATAATAAGAAAATATCAAAAAAATACAAGCAGTGGCACAGCAAAGAAAAGACTAATCATTGTTACGTATCACTTTGATAGGCAAGGTTAGTCATGAGATCATGAAAGTCAGAAGACAGTGGTGGACATCAAGAATTGAAAAGTACGAAATGACAATGGGCAAGACATGGACGAGAAATACCATTTTGTTCAAAAGACTACCAGCTTGAATGCTCATAACGTGAAAGAGATCACAAGAAAAAAAAAGGGTTAAAATGTAGAAGATGGAGGACAGCAAGTGGTTTCCAAGTGGCACAAAAATGTTTAGTAGGGAAAAAATATTGAGGTCATCCGCCAGTAGTGACATGGTACACTTAGAATAAGAGAATTTGTAGGTTATTATTTTTTATGAACGTTTTCTACTCTCATGACAAGCACACAAAGCTGAATAATTTTGCAACAATTAAGGATAAATATATCCACCTTTTACTCGCTGTAGGCATTTGCTGTTGCGAAGCTTTTGCTACCATAATACGTAATAGAACAAGTAAGTTATGAAAAGTTGAAATTATACAATGTAAGAAAAATGGTTTTTATGAGTATAAGACAAACCACCTTGTTGTCAATTCTGCCAAGGCAATCACATCTTGATCCGTTTTATCTGCATTTCAAGCTTTATGGGTATGGGTAATAGTTTCAGGTATTTTACACAAAATTTCTATTGTGGCCACAAATCAGGTTGACTTTTCTATAGAGCACTAACGTTTCTATCGCTGACAAGTTTAGCTGCTTCTGCAGCACACATATAAATGTCGTGCAAAGGATAGACTGCATTATAATTTAACAACTTAAGCCTTCGCAATATGTATACATTTATATAGGATCCACTGCTAGGATCCACTACTAGGATCCGTGTTTTCACCAAGGAACTGTGTGACCAGCAATGATTCATATAGTTACCAAAGTGTTCTATGGCTTCCAAGAACCAATGTAGTCACCGAGGAGCTGTATGGTAACCATGGAAAGGTATTTTCATCAAGGAGCTGTAAAACGTCGACTCACACATATTGTCACCAAGGGGCTGTATGGCCACCAATGATCCATATGTCGCCCGGAGACAGTATGGCTACTACGACTCCTGCAATCACTTATGTATTATGTAGACTTTACAATTAGTTTCAAAGCTAGATGACAACTAGAATTTGTAAGTATGGGTCGATTAAGACAAGAATTAGAAATGGCTGCGTCCAATTTTGAGATCATAAGAATACAATTTAACGATAGTTGAAAATTTACCTAAAAATGCTGATAAAGTTCATAGTTCCGTCTTATGGTAACGCAAAACACAGAAGAAACCAGGACACCTTGAGGAAAATAAAGCATATGCTAAGGAGATGCACGTTTTTCTCTTTGAGTCTGTGTCGATGAGACCTCTTCACTCAATAATGAGACAAAAGACGGTGCACAAATTTCTTCTTCGTTCGTTTCATGGTAGGGCAAAAAGTAAAGCCAGCTGCTTTCATACCTTGGTTCACTAACAGTTCAATGTTTATCCTAATCTGCTTCATGCAAAAACGATTGTGAAAAAATGACCGATTTTGAGTAAAGATTCAGGTCCCATTCTTAGACATCTGTTACGTATATCACGGGTTAAAGTCCACTCTGAATGTTTGTGTCCAGGGCAGCAATGCGTTATTGCATGCTCAGAATACTTTTGAAATCGTAGGAAAGGTCAACGATCATAGGGCTTGATACGTGATTCCACCTTTATTTCCAGCTTCGCGCACAATATAGGCATCTTAAACTGTCAGTGGTTACTACAAGCCGTTAACACGCAAAATGACGTGAGCATGGAGAAAAAACCCTGTAATTCAAAGACTCTTGGGCAAAGCTGCATTGACACCTTGTGTCGTGCGATGCTTTTTTACTGTCTGATATTGTCCTACCATTCCCAAATATAGATATATCACTACACCAAAGTTTTTTTGCTATATCAATATCTATTGTCGCAAAAGCAACAAGACACTTTATTTCTTTTATTTTAGACAAAGTAGAAAACAGAACGTGTAATTCAGGGGAACTATGACTATTCTTACTATTCTAAGAAACTTAGCGTTAACTTAAGATGAAATAGCATAGATTGTAGTTCTTGCAAGTGGTCCTTAGTACGCCGTTGGGATAGCGAGAAACACACATTTCAAATACAGATATAATTGTAATCATTCATACGTAGGTACAAACAAGAATTCAGAATCGCGTAGACAAAATGAGCTTGCCAATGTCTTGTATGTATGTATGTATGTATCTATATATATATCTATATATATTTTTATATATATATCTATATATATATATATTTCTAAATATATTTATATTTTCGTCTCGTAATACCAAGGACTTTGAATGTCCTTCACAAAAAACCTTTGTGCCGTGATGGCACGGAGGTTTGAGTGTTGGCTTTTAAGTCTGAGGATTGCAAGTTCGAGCCCCGTTG
>JANTCA010003122.1:21769-55882 GCA_024741275.1 Chironex yamaguchii | reverse complement strand
AAACCAAAGGATCCAGTCCCTCTAGAAGAAAACAACAACATTGTATACAGACTAGATTGTAAGGACTGTCATGCTACCTAAATTAGTGACTCCAAGCGTTTGAGGCAAAGAGAAAAGGAGCACAAGAGAGCAGTTCAGAATGGTGACACTAAACAGTATGAAATAACTGACCACTGTTGGACCTGCAACCATACTTTTGACTGGGATAACAGGAAAATTATAGACAAGGAGACCAACACAACAACAAGAAAAATCAAGGAAACTATCCATTCCCTACAACACAGCAATTACATAACCAGCATATCTTAAAGTCTTCCAGAAATTTGGCTTCCAGCACTAGCAAAAAGAAACACAACACAGCTATGGTGCCAATCCTCAGGATATCTCGATCCCTGTCACCATGGATGTCCGCAGTGAGGAAGAATAAAATAGCTGTACCAGATCACTTCTAGTGGCCTGATGATTGGAGAAGTGTCTCTTGAAACGTAGCTCATAAAAAGCATACGACTGATGTCACGATAAAGCTCCTGCCTACAAAGTAAATGCTATCTTTAAATAATAAAGCAAAATCATCAACTTTTATTACATTTGCAGTGAATACAATGAGTGGTTTCACGGTTATCAAATAAGATAACACACATACCTGGCACTCCTTTGACAATATCAATTTTTCCATGCAATTGCACTGTGAGTGCTTCATCAAATTCTTTTCTATGTATGAAAAATAATGCTGCTGTGTCACAACAATGAAGCAGTAATCATGATGCAAAATAATGTGGACCTAATTTTAAGGACAGAATAAAAACTCATTTAGCAATTAAATGGAATATTATTATTGTTAAGCTCCAAAAGGAAAAAATGTCTAGCAAGTAAATACTTCAGTCGCTGTCATTGACACAAAAATACTTACTAGTGAGTAGCGTTCATTCGGGATCTGAGTTTATAGAGATCGGGACTGTGATCGGGATACAGTCAATCAGAATTGGGGCTGGGACTAGTACAGTACATATAAGGGGGAATTTGCAGGATAATAGTCCTCTATGAAGCAAATATTTTCATCTGACAGTATGTATATGTTTCAGTAAGGTTATGCGGTATGTAATTGTTTACTATTTGAACATTTGCTAGTAAGTACACCAGGATATCACTCAGTCCTTGTCATCTTCAATGTCTTCTACTGTCTGTTCCTCATTTTCCACATCAGCATCAGCCTTTGTATTAATGATTTATGCTTATTTGGGCATGTCATCTGGTGGCAGTGGCAGAGTGATGCTGCTGAAGATTATTCGACCAGAGAACAAAACTAAGGCTACTATGTTACAGTAAGACAAATAAACATGATGAGAAACAGTTTATTTCAAGCAAATAAGTATCTTAAAGCTCGATATTTATATCCCAGATGGACAAAATTGAACAATAAAGTTGTGAATAACCTCAAGTCTTACATTGCCACGGTCCAGGCGTAAAACGTAACACTCAGATGAGGCATTTTAGGGCATGCAGCATCGAAGACAAAATGCTTGTGCTCCTTGACAACGTGTCCAATCCCCAAATCCAATGAGACAACTTCAATTTTAGGATAGACAGGTACTCACCCTGATGCTTTAATGGCCTGTCCCCCTCACTTCCATTGTACTTGGTCTGCAGATATGTCATGTATGATAAATATACTGTTTCTGTGCCAGTTGCCTGCACTGTAGGTCCGCTTCAGGAAAGTTAGATCCTTGGTAACAATGCTATCCCACACACACTTCACTGCATGTACATCTCCAGTCCTGTGGTTCAGGGTTGTGTCAGGTTGACCCACACATATGGCTATGAGGCATACGGACCACATGGCCCAGCCATTAAAGTCTACAAGTCCTGATGGCGGACTCAACCAGCGGCTGGTTGCAGCACATTTCATGTATTTGCGAGTTTGGCACATGATGGATATGGCTTATCCCTGTGATGGAGCACAGAACATAAATTTGGAAGACTTCAAGTGGGCTTAGATCTTGCTTATTCACTGTCCATGTCTCAGGTGTGTACAGCAGGACAGACATGATTGAGGAATTGCAAATCTTCATTTTCAGTCCTACTGACAAATAATGGCAGTAGAAAATGGGCTTTCTCAGCAGGTTGTAGACACTGGAAACCTTACTGATCTACACTTTGATTTGTTCAGTTGAGGATGTGTCCTGAGAAGACACAACTGACCAGAGATAGGTGAAAGAGTCAACGATTTCAATTTGCTTGTCATATATCATAAAAGAAGGAGCTGATACTAGGTGGAAGTAAACTGCCTCGGTTTTGGCTTTGGTGGCCATGCCATTTAGCAAGTTCTGACATGATGCCTCACTTTTCCCCAAAAATGACACTATTATCTGCATATGACAGCTTGGTCATTTGAGGACAGGTTTGCACGTACGAAAAAATTCACTATATCAACCGAAAAGAAAACACTTTTAATCTCAGCCTTAATGTACATGAAAGGTTGAGGGCAGTTGAAATGTAGTTTTTACACAGGCATTAAGAACATCTTGTAGCCATGTTACGGAGGAGATCCTTAGAAAAGCCAGAAGGAGAATGAGATTCATGTATACGGAACAACCAGACAGAGTTTCTAGGACACATAATGAAAAGGAAGGTTTGGAGAACTCAACAATAACTGGGAGAATAGAAGGAAATACTTATAGCAGGCTTCAAATGACCTAGTTCCATGTTTTACCTCCTGGCGAGACATGGAACATAAGGATAGGTGTAATTCTACTACCATTTTTATTTACAGACATTTCATTTGCGATATAGCATCCCTGCATTCTCTCCAAAGAGTCTGGAAATCATCCATGGATTGTCGACAGGAAATAAGCTACTTGAAGCATTTGTTGAGATCAACATCAGTGCTCAACGATGGGTTGAATTCCAGGATTTCAACACAAAAAAGTTAGATGACACTTGTAGTAGATAGACCAGATTATCAACAATTAGGTACATTAACATTTAAGTATATTGCAACTTCTGTGACAATCAGAATCCACACAACAAGTTGAATGAATCTGAAACTCATTTCCAATGGCCTGACTTCAAAGCAGCAATGGGTGTTGGCCTGAGTTATAATTGGTGATCAAAGTTAGTCCTGGTTTCACCAAAATCACTTGGGCCTAAATGTCCCAAAAATACAACTCAAAATACTGGCCATGTGGAACAGCACCATTGTGTATTCTACATAGTGAAAACTTGTTGGTGTTTGCTTCAACAATTTTCCTGGTCTTTTTGCCTTAACCATCAACTTGCTTTACTTTTTGTCCAAGTATGTAAACAAGTTGTATAACAAAATTCATATTTACACTTAGTTATAAACAGCATACAGCAGTTTCTGGTAATAGGTAGTAGAGAAAAAGTGTATTTTCAAAACTAGTGGCTATAGCCAATACGTGTAGCATCTTAATGGTTAGCAAACTGTTATTTTCTATCATCCTTTCAAGGGCAAAGATAGGGCATTTTACTATGCCTAACGTTGTATAGCAGAGGTAACATTTGAAAAGGCAGTCAATGACAAACGGCTGTGTTCACCAACAATTTACTAAAAGAGCAGTAAAGTTACCAATGGTAGAAACGTTGTTATATTCTGACAGTCAAACATGGTATATGTAAATCATACTAACTAAATTACACATACAGTCAAGGTTTTACCTTATTTCTCTCCTTAGGTGCTCATTACAAAGAAATCTTCTTACCGTTGCCTAAAAAGGATACAGGAATTGCTTTAATTATTCAATAAGCAAACGCAAGTGCAAAATTTAATAACCATCATAGGGAAAGATCCAGGACTTTTGGCAGAAGAGGTCCCAACAAATCAAATCCCCCAAAACAGAGACTGATATTCAACATAAAAAATCCAATGTTTAAGTAGATGTATTGAGCACTAACACAAAAGTTTGGCCTCAAATGTCATCCATCAGAGAGTTGTTTGTATAAAAGGGCCTAATAACATTTTAAACGCCAAGATCAGGAGAGGATCTGGACCCCGTGGACCTCTGTGGATCTGCCCTTGCAACATTAATAATTGCATAAAAAATGATACAAATGCATGTTGCTGATATCCTAAACATATTTCTTAGAAGACAAAAGAGACTGAAAATATCTTAAGGAGCCAAAGAATATGTTATGCTATATCTAGGTCAAAGGTGTAAATTTTAGCCATTGATATGGCAGGTTTTATTGTTCAAGCAGGTTCAAGCATTATTCCAAAGGCATCCTAAAATTTACCACTTTGACCAGGCCAAAAACTGGAATTGACGATCACAGAAGAAAACAATTTTTAAATAGCTTTGGGAATTGGGGCTTATGTGATTAAATTACCAATCCACAGCAGGCATAAAAAAGTTTCTCAGAATGACATGCTGGTTAATCACCATTTTTTATCACTTGATCACAGTGATGCTTACATAAGAGTGACTGAAAGCCAGTTTGAATTATTCAGTGAATCAGTTTATATTATGAGTCCCTAATGAAGTGTTTTGGACAAAGATTTGCTTTCAGAATATTAAATACTTACAGGACGACCATTGTTGCTTGAGGGAAATTAAGGACTTAGCCTGATATTATAAAATACATCACATCATTACTCATTTGATACCTATCTGCTGTTTGTACATGTTCTTTTAGAGAAACATCTTGGAAGTACAAAAATTCTTCTTAACTGAAACATGGACAAATACATGCCAGCATCTTGTCACCTCATATGGATGAGTAGAGTATTGGGTGCGATAGAAGACAAAATTTTGAGCAAAATTCCAAATTCTCTCAACTTGTGTATATCATAATTAAGGGTCAACAACTTGGAATGTACAGTAATTGTAAAGATACCAGGACTAAAGATAATATAAAACTTTTACAAGGCATGGAAGCTGATATACATTTACAAATAAGTTGCAAACTTTCAAACACCGATTTTAAACAATGGCGTTTACGCCGGAAAAACTTTTCATAAAGTTTTTATAAATACAAAGGTCAGTTATGTACATACTTGAGCTTCACATCTTAACAATTTAATGCAGACTTGCAGAATTCAATAGCGGTTTTACCGCCTTTCGAATTGCACTTACTTACAAAACAGTTAGATTTTGAACCCCGAGAAATCGTTCTCTCGAGTCAGGAATACACGTAACTAGGCTTGGTTATGACTGCAGGACATACCGCAATATGCACGGAAGATTTAAGGGAAATGCAATTTGAAGTTTACCTGAATAATTATAGCTGCCCTTTCCTTTGCTTTTAGTTCTTGTCTAGTCTGTCTTGCGTGCTGTTGCTTTTCTAGGAAATCTTGCTTACTAGTTTTTCCCGAATGCATTCTACGGACGTAAAGGGAACAGTAATTTGGATAAAACATCGTAGATTTTTCGCAAATAACATCATAATCCAACTTGAACAAGAGTAGGCCTAATAAATATTCTATGACACAAGCTTGCGCCATAAAGAAGTCTTGTACCAGCTCGATAGGAATACTGTACCCCAGTCCTTGAACCCTCAATACAAACAATAATGTCAAAAGTGTAAGAGTAATAACTTACGTTAAGATAGCAATATAGGCGTTAAGTAATTATGGTCACGCCACGATCGTTCAGTTATCTAAGTCTAAATTTGTACGAAAGCTTCCATGCTGTTTAAAACTTTTGCGATCATGTTGTTGTTATAAAATCTTCCCAGCCTCTATTCTGAAAATGAGCAGTAAAACGAGGCATCTAGTTTCCCTAGCAACAAGAAGGATTTCAATATTACCTTTTGAAAAGTAAAGTAACAGGGGTGACACAACTCACACAAGTATACAAGATAAGAGCTGTGGTATACAGGAATGAAAGTTTGAAAAGGTTTATCGTTTAAAATGCCGATTGAGGTAGGATACTTTGATTTATTTTGCTTAGATAAATACAAGTTTAATGTCACTGGCAAATAGTATGTAGCTTATCATTAGACGTATATGATGTAGGCCTACGTAGGGACATAAACTGCATTATCAGTACTACTTGTCAGTGACATTAAACTTGTATCCCCACTAGGGATTTCAGTCGATAATAATCATCACCTGCTTTAGCGCTATTTTGCAGGTAACTTCTTTACATGTTGTACCCATAAATTATTAGGCTCATTGTTCAATTCAATTTTCCGTACGAGGCAATCAAGACTATACCCTCCAATATCAACAAGCCCATCTTTGAAGCGTAAAGCTGAAAAGCACCTAGGTGAAACCCATACTGAGGAATTATGCAGCTGCACGCGCAATATAATATTTCGTATTTAAATTTGTGCACGCGGAGGCTAAAAGTGCACATGCACATACTGTAAACCTCTTTGATATATATAGGAAACAACCATAACGGAGAATACAATGTGTAACTTATATCAGAGACAGTGATTAAAACAGAAAATATTATTTATTGCTATCAGAAACAATTGTAACAGTAGAAAATGTAATTTATAACTATAAGAGACAACCAAAACAACAGAACATATAATGTATAACTATAAAACACAACAATAATAAAAAATGTAATCTGTAACTGAGAAACAACTGTAACAGCTTCCAAGCCAGATATACCCATAGCCACATCTAAAGCAACGCATGCCTCTCTACCAGCAATCTTGGCATTGATGTCATTTTTATAAAATGATGCACATGCACCAGGCTAGTTTAGATGGCCAGGCATACAGAATTATCATATTTTAGCTCATAGATGTGATTGTGGCGAACTTGTGTTCCTTTGGATGAAATGCCTTTAACTGTCCAGGCTTTACCTTTCCCTGAATTGGCACAAACCAATTTTTCCTGCAATTTCCAAAATCACCCAAAATAATATTGTGAATACAATATTTGAATGTTTGGAAGACATTGCTAGATAAGGCTGGCAGAAAGAGACTCTTTGTACATGGCTTAGTCAACACACATATTGAAAGAATTTGTTCAACGATGGAAAAGGTGGTGCTATAAGAGTCACTTGATTATTGACAGATGACGATGATGTGTGAACAGTTTACTACAGGATGTGTAGAGCCATTGTTTGAGTAAGGTAACCTGACCAGGGTTGTTTAAGCAATTGAAGCAAGGGATGATAATGTAATATCAACAACAACTGATCAATGTTCAACAACTATTTGCCACTGGAAAAATGTCAAACTGGGACAAGCAAAGTAAAGCATGCCATTCCATGTTATATCTCACAAACTCAAATTTACAACCTTATGGACCTGGAGCTAATCAGAAGTTGAGTACAAAGTGAGTATTCAAATAATTTAATAAATTTATGGTATTGCATGTCTAAGTCAGAGAAAGAACTTACTGAAAAGCATGTGCAAGATATCATCCAAAAATGTCATTTTCCTCAGTATGGAGTAAAACTAGCATGTATGTACATTGTTCATAGTGTCATTTCCGGTGTATGTATCCACAATGGATAGTGCCAATGGTAGACAGCTAGTGTATAACATACAGTAAGCTTTTTACTATCATAAATTTGTAGTTTTGTTGGAATTAATAATAAGAAATTATTCTTGAGGCTAACATCCATCATAGTCATCATCCAATTTCCAAGACTCGTAAATTTATTGTGCAGCTAGTGGTTTGAATTATGTGGGATAAGGTATTTATTTACGAATTTTGAAAGTTCAGTTTTGTGCAAGTCAGATTTTATGGAAGAGTTTAGGAAATCTTGAAGCCTATAGTGCAGATCTTGTGTAATATCAGCATGCTGCATATATATGTAATCTTTGAATACATGTCCAAAATGACAAAGCAAAACCTGTAATTTCTTTTGCCATGTAGCCAAAGGAATAGTATCTTCAATGCACCAAAGGTTGCTGTTTGTTTTGCCACTTGAAATATATTGTATGCCTAAGACTATTGTATCATTATGTTAAAATAAGAGACACTATTTCTTAAGCTACATTACTAATGTTCTGTAATGTTAGATGTAAGTAATCGTAAAGAATCATGTACAGAGAAAGGGCTAGTGGTAACAATAAAGCAATGTTTGTATCAATGGGTGCACTTCAGTAAAGCAGAGACCTCATACTTTGTAAAAGTAACAAGGATATGTTTCAATCAGTTAATGAGTTATGCTGCTGATGAATATGAAACTGTGTTAAATATGTCAATTTCCCCCTAATTATCTTGGTCTTTTAATTAAAATTGAAATCAAAGTAATTTTTGTTTTAGGTACCTGTACCAAAGGGCAAAATAAAGCCTGGAATATGTCTTTGGTTAGTACTGGTCATTTTTATCTATTGTCATTGTTATTGTCATCATAAGCTCTACCTTACTAAGATCTCCATTACATAGGTTTACCATTGTTTATGTTGCTGCGTGAGATCTTGGATGTCTTTTTCAAGGCAATCAACATCTGATTTGAAGAACAAGGCAGTTAGAGGTTGTCAGAGAGGCTGGACTTTCAGAGGACATTCAGTTTGTTAAGTCCTGCTAAGGTATTTTCATGTAACTTTTTTTTCGAGGCTTTTTTGCTTTGAGGATATGTTAGGGTTTGTACTGATTTTATGGGGCCATTACATAGAGTTTGTATTGTGCCTTGTTGGTTGTATCTAATGTATTAAGTTTTAACAGGTAGTGACATATAGTTAAACATCGTGGGCCACACTTTCAAATGTGATGTAGGAGGTCTTTTGGACTGGATATGTTTACACAACATCATCAGCTTAGGCTGCATCAGTAAAGCAGGATCTCCATTTGGTTTTTGGTAAGAAAATGCAGTGCAGGTCATGAACAGGTTGAATCATGTGCAAAACCTTTGGAATTTTTGCAAGGTTCTTTTTTCAATATCAAAATATTAATATGGGTCATTAAATGTCATTACTTTTATTAACAGGGAGAACCTTTCCTATGCTGATGTTGATGATCTCCTTGGACTGCAAAGCCAAGATGATGTAAAGACGTAAGAGATTTGGATTAAATAATATGCAGGAGGTTGTTCTAGTGTTGTAAATTTTACTTATTTGGTGGGGAGCATTTCAATGCTAGCATGGGCTTATCCACAGGGATTAGCTAGTGTCCACATTTGTGAAACAGATGGTCATGATATTTGCACAGAGGTGCAATAAAGTTAGAATGATAGCAATTGAAATGCCAGGTGGAAACTGTAATCTATTAATAGATACAGACATTTGGAGGGATCATGCACATATTAGAATATCAGTTAAAACTTTTGGATGTAGAATAAATTGAAGAACACCAGATAAATTATAATGAAGCTAAACCTTATCACTATTTTTCTCTCTTTTTATGATACATTGCCCTCAAACACTACAGCAATAATGCCTTACTTTATAATTTCTTTGACAGTGTCAATTGCTTTTGACCAAACATTAAGAATATAGCTTAAAACTGAAAGTTGAAAGCAATGTGTTTAACCTTCAATAGCCCAACCTGATGGACATGGTGGTTACTAGAACAGGCATTATTCCCAGACCACTGTGCATTTTGATTTGCCAAAATTTGTTATTATCATTACATTGCTTTTAAAAAGTATCAAAGATGTGCTATGATCATTATTAATGGCAGTATTCCTTGCAATCAATATATTTTGTATAGTTGGCTTGTAAGCTCTCTTATCTACAGTTTCAGGGTATTGGTAGGAAATTCCCTGACATATATATGTTTTTAGGCTACATTGTTTAACAATATTTATTTTAAATGCCAGAAAAATAAATTTAGTGTCAACTGGATGCTCTTGATTTTTTATAATTTGTTTTGTAATTTTTGGCAGATCTAAATATTCACTTATGCAACATATAGTTCTTTTTGTACAATACACTCTATCCAGGACTGTTGGGAAGGCAGCATTGCGAGGGGGGGGGGGGGAATGTTTTAAATTTGTCGACAAAGGGCATGGTAATTAGAACTTGCCATGTCTGGGAAGTTTGTTTATTTATTGGTTCTCTTAACTTGATTTCTACACCATGCTTTGCCTAGTTTTCATCAAAAAGATATTTTGCTTAGATACTATCTTGTTAAAGTAAAGCAACTTGTAAACAGTCTGTGAATTTCCACACAATTCATTTCTGTAAATATCAAGCTCTTCCTTTCAAAATTATCATTTTTCAGTTTGCAGAATTCGATATAACAGCTTCCCTTTAATAAAGCCTGGTGCTGTAAGGTTGCCTGCAGTTGCTTTCTGCAATTTTGTCATCCTCCATCAACGCAGTGTCCCAGGGAATTATTTTCTAATGAAAATGTTTTTTACAGTGCTGCAGGTAGGCATGTCAAGTACCGTCAAACAACCAAGAGACTACCATAAGAGCCGGGAAAAGTTGAACAAGTTCAACTTTTTATTGGCTGTTGCAGCAATCTAAAGGTACTTCAAACATGTGCCTAGGGAACTGCAACAAAGTGTTTCCATTTAATAATTGCCTGCAATGCCGGGATGATAGAAGATGGAAGATGGCACCTGGCAGAAGACAACTGCATACACCTATGGCTATATGGAATCCAGGCTTAATGGCCTTTCTCATTTATTAATGTTAACTGTTACTAGAGTATTTGGGGATATATCTACGTTCTGCATACCATTGGTAGAGAGCACCAACTAATTACCAGCATAAATTATCAAAATATACCAATTTGCCGAAAAAATGCAGGTTCAAGGTTTCATTTGCTGACAGATGCTTTTTTCAGGGGGTGTCACACCCCCTACAGCCCCCTGTCACAACACTAGAAATTGAGAACTGTAGACCTGACACAGTCATCAGATGTAATAAAAGTAGAAAAAATTACATTGTTGATGTCACTTGGCCATTTGATATGAAAAATACCAAGATTTAAAACAGGAATTGAAGAGAATTTGGCAATGTCAAGAAATAGTCATATTTCCAATCACCATAGGAATGTAAGGTACAGTAAGCAAAAGCTTTGAACACTGGTTAAGAAAGTTAGACATCATGGTGAATTTCAGCAAATTACAGAAAACTTGTTCGTTTTGATCAGCAAGAGTCATTAGAAAGGTTCTAGATACCTAAGGCTGTAGGATATGGCCTGGTATTCAGTAGATTCATCCAACAATAGCATCAAATGCTGTTATAATGTCAGCAGTAATAATGATAATAATAATAATAATAATGATGATGATAATGATAATAGTAATAATGGTAATAATAGTGATGATAATAATAATAACAATCTCCCATTTTTACACAGGTTACTTTAGTCAGTAAGTAAATTACTGTTATCAGCCAAAGACCTGTATATTACAGAGTTAAGTTTGCCAAATGTTAAAAATTTACATGGATAAAAGCTGAAATATTAAAATTGCAATCGATAAAATGACTAAAAATAACTAAGTTTGTGTCCTTGCTTGAAGCATTGCATCTTAGGAGTGATGTTTCAGTTTGCAGGTTATTGGGTAGATTATTAAAAATCTTTGCTCCCTGGAACGAGAATGTTTTACATCCAGTTTCGGTCCTAACTTTGAGGATGACTAGGCTTTTGTCATTTATTGATAATCTGCCTAATGTTTTAAAAAATCAGTGAGTTTCATTCTTCTGCCACAACCGTTCGAGCTGATACAATCATCAAAATAGGAAAAACGTTATTACAAGAGTAAAAGTTGTCAAATGTTTTGGACTTTTGTTAGATGAACATCTCAGCTGGTAGTATTACCTGAATGAACTGTCCAAAAAACTAGCTAGGTGCTGTGGTATGTGTTTCAAGATTAGGAATATTGTACCACATGAGTTCTTGATATGCTTATATAATGCATTATTTTTATCTATCTGGACCCTATTCTAACGACATTCTAACGACACAGAAAAACATTGTGAAAGCAACTTCATTTCAACTTCATTTTCTTCTTTGTCTCCTATCTTTAAAGATCCTGAACTATCTGCTATCTTTAAATTGAAATCCTTGGCTTTTGTTTTTGATTCTGTTCATGGAAATCTACCAAGCAACTTAAATAATATTTTCATCTTGTGTTATTCTGTTCATCAATATTCTAGAAAGCAGGTCAGCAAAGTTGATTTGTATTTAACTAATAATTTGGAAATAGAACTGAATTGAAGTGTCTCTACAATAGACAATGTTATAATTCCACACCGAAACTAAAAACCCATATTAGAAATAGTATCCCTCCAAATCAAGAAAAACCATTTTGAACAATCTTTTTGTGGTACAAAACTTGAAAATCGCCTTGAAAATTCGCGACATTGGACTAAAAACATACTTAGCGCAATGTCGCAAATTTTCAAGGCGAAAAACCATTTTCCAGACCTGTATCATTAGACGACTGAGCTGCACACAACATGAGCGCTGTAAGAATAAAATATTCCATGCTCCTTTATAAGTGACTTCTGAGTGCCAGAACAGGACAGCATGCAAATCCCAGCATGCAAAACCGAGTTTACAAAGTATGAAAACAGTTGCAGCACACCTTACAAGCAGCATATGCAAAGCATACACCCAATAAATTTAATAATGTTGCAAAGAATGTAATCAAAACCTGCTAATGTAGTGACTTTGAAAAAAGCTGTTGGAAAGTTGTTTTGACAATGTGCTGGGTCACTCAGCCTTAGAAAAACACACAGTGTTGATATTCTACTGTAACACGCCATTTTCAAATAAGCAACTGGCATTCAGTTTGGCCACATGGCTAGATTTAATAAGAGGGTCAAGTTGACTAGGCCCAAGCAAAAAAAACAATAGAGTGAGAACAAAGGCTTCTAGGCCAGTCCTTTTTGCTATTGACTGTGGTACAACAGGGAAAATCTTTATGTTTATATCATAAACGTTTTTATCATTGTGTTTGAATTTCTGATTAATGGGTTTGTGTATGTAGCTCAAATTATGTACACACTGCATGTGCACACATGCACAAGCATGACTTTCAGTCAAGGTATCAGATGGACATTCACCCCAGCTTGGCTTGGGAAGATGAAATATTAGGGAAAAAGTTTGTTATTTATGTATTGTCATAGCTATGGCCAGCGATGTCTCACTTTTAACCAAATTTAATACTCTTTTTACATTCTACTATGTTGAAGCATTATGATATGATTTCCCTTTGTCACAAATCTTATTTATTACAGGAAACTTTCGAATATTCTTGGTGTCACACACAAACAGGGACATTTGAAGGATGAAATAGTGCTTGACCTGTACTACTTTCTTCTTCTGTATCTTTCTTTGTTGATAATTTACATTATTATTGTGTCAAAATTACCCATATCTTCTGTTTTAAGTATCGGTATGTCAATAAAGAACTATTGTTCCTGGCTTTTTAATACGATTGGAAACCTAATTATTGATTGTTTCAACAGTTAAGTCTTGAGTGTCACTTGCTGTGAGGTAATGTAAGGTGAAAGGATGATATGTTGATTAGTTCATGAGAAGGAATTTTCTCGAAACAGGAAGTTTAGCATAGAAATGTAGTAATGAAGACAAGGCAATGTATTCTTGCTGTTTCTTTAGAGCGGAAAATAGATCTGTGACATGTTAAAGCCCTCTGACTTGAATTTGTCAGGATTGTAGCATTGTTCAGTGTTGCAACATTTTGTGCGAGAAATGATTGCCAATCACTAGATACAATGACTACTACCTAAAGGATAAAATGATGTATATATGTGTTGTTATATGTTATGTGTGGTTTGGAGCAGGTTCAGATCTAGGTGAAACAAAAAGTAAGTTCTGAGAGTGATTCCCTTTGACGTCATTGAATAGCCTCTTTTGCCCAGAATGCTAGAGATTTCCTTACACTGAAACCTAGCATTTTATCTATGAATCTAGTTTATTTAACTGTAACTTTGTTATTAAAGGTGCACATTTAAGTATTTCAGGCAAAGAGATATTTGTAACTTTACAATAAACACAATATTTAAAATGAAACGCATTTTCTTCCTCGGTATTCAATCCAAGCTTTTAGCAGAGTTCAATCTAATATTCAATTATTGATTTCCTGTTTTCTTTCCACCTTACCTTCTTATATTTCGAGGAACATCAGAGGCAATATTGTTTAGTACATTTCATCAAATGTCTTCTCAATATGAAGTAACTGTCATTTATTTCACTGATGTTCATACTCTATAAATGTTTTCCATGTTAATGATCACGACAAGTGTTTCTTAACTTCTTGAAAGTTGTTTGGTTTTCATTTAAATGCCAAAGAAGATTCATGCTTTTGCTTTCAACAGGTTTGCAAAAATGATATGCAAAAGCACATGCTGAGCCAAAACCACCTTAAACACACCTTCCCAAAGGGTTCAAATTAGAGCATTAAATCGCCAACTAAATTCACAAAATTGTATTGCCACGGGGCTAGTACATAACTATAATATATAATAAAGTCGTAACTATGCCGCCCTTATGAACAAGATAACGATTTGTCCGCGAATTTTCGACTTACAAGGCCTTTGTCATGCGACAGAATGAGGAATACGTATAGCATGGGGGATATATATATATATAGTCCTGGGACCAAGCGAGATGTGGATGGATTATTAGTTTCTTCAATATTTCGATAAAGTTACGAATTTATTTTACATTAAAAAGGAAAGCAACCCATGAATGAAAACACAATAACAAAAAGTGACATCTTCAAACAAAATGTAATGAAGTTTTTATACATTACCTTTTAAAGCTATGCTTCTTTTACATCAATATATTCATCGTATATCATACATATATATCCTTACTCCTTCGATTTTCTAGATTATTGAAAAGATTCTTCCCCAGTTTTAACCGCGGGGTTTGTTTTTTGCAATTTCATATTTAGGCAATCTTGCATCAAGCAATCTGCTGAAGTGACCAAGCTATCTCAATCTCGCCTTGCCTGTCCCAACTATTTGAATGTCTCCGTCTTGATTCATTTCTTGTTCAACTTTTTTACCCGTACACCATCGATTCCTCGTTCATTATATGAAGTTACATTTTGCTCAAGGGTGTTATTAACCCCTTACCTCATCTTATATACTTTGACTTATATTTAAGGCTAGTTTACAAGGTAACGGGCAGGCGACAGCGCATCTTAGATATTGCCTAGGTGGGAAGGTTCCACCTACTGGTGGATTTAATCCAGCACTTTAAGGATGACAATCGCAATACTGGAACATTTCGCCACTACTGTTAGCTTTCAATTTGATCACTGATAGTAGTCTTCCTGTCTATTAACCTAGATTGTAATCATATTATCAATCCATTGTGATACTTGTTATGTGTTAAGATTTTGTTGCTTGTTTTGATACTATGAGCTACTGTAATTTTCATGGATAATATCTTTGAACATCTTAACTACAAGATAGGTTCACCATTGAACAGCATTTTAACCAGGAGCAAATTTCCTCTTTATTTTCTATTGTAAAGAAAACACACGAGAAGGCAATAGGTACATATTTATCTGCATTTGATATGTTTTTTGTTTGTTTATGTTTACGGAAGATTACAAATGCATGTGACGAATTTTTCAGGGATTTCATACGAATTAAAATTTAAGTCCATCGTATACAATCGCTGTTTTATTACTCTGAATATGGTGGAAAGTAAATGGCATCCATAATATATTTCTAATTGTTTTTAACCTTAAACTGATAAAATGTGGCGATCAACCTCTTATTGTTTTGCAAATGTTGCACAGTTCGTCTGCTTCCGTCGATCCGCTTGACCAATACTTAATAAGTTAGAAAAGAAGCTTTGAGTAGCTCTTGATGCATGAAGCATACCAGGGGGATGATTTTCGGCAATGTTAAGATGTACAATCCCTCTACACTGAAAGTACAGGATCACATCTGTTGCAACCCTCTAACGTAAATCATGGCAACTTTTCATTAGCAGACGTTTATGTAACGTTGAGCAATTGTTTCACTTACGTCTAATGTTTGCGCATTGCTCTTAGTGCGATCATTTAGTAGGACATTATTTTACATCTACGGTCATGCTTGACCAGTTGAATTTTTCATTATTTGCATTACATCTAGATTAGTATACGCCTTTGTTACATTGCTTTCATAACTTCCTCTCGATACCCGTACTTTGCAGAATCTCCGTTTGGAAATGTTGATGAAACGTTCGAAAGTTTCAAGGAACTTCTTCTTTGTCATGCAGTTAAGGTATGATTCAGTTAAGTGCCTCTTTCTTCGCATGAAGGTATCTTTCATATAGACTACTCTTGAGTGCTTAATAGACGTGCTCTGTTAATTAATTTTTCGAATTTCTTCCACCTAAAACATTGTTATTTTCCACTGACTAGTGTGCTTGCCTTAAACATTCTCTGATTCAGTCACTGTTGTTTTGTGTTTTAAATTGTGGAAATGATTAAAAAATTTTTTAAGGCTGGTAGTAGCCTAAAAGCCTCGGCAATTTTGAAACATTTTCGTTCAACCGGTCCATCTTCCCAATTTTAAGTAACTTTTAGTAGCCTTTGGTATTTTTGTTTTTACGAATTTTCTTCCACCACCATCCGTTTATAACAACCCTTCTTTTCAGAGGCAACTAAAAGGACCCTGAGGTTCCTCTTGTTTGCTCTATTTATTCCCCGCCGAGAGAAAATTTTTATAACTACTGAGAGCTTAAAACAGCATGTCTCGAGCTATTATATTATATTACGACCTTTGGAGAAGCAAAATATCCATTCTCAAATTTTCGGCGCACAAGCCTTACACATAAGATTGATTCTGTCGCTGTAAGCTACGACAGAGCTCAAATTGTCGCATGTGTGAGGTTAAAAATTTGAGAAACTCAACGTAGCTAATTCTATTTATGTTACACACTGACATTGTTTTATCTCATCTGCAGCTAAAAGCACCTTGTGCATTTCTAAAGTCACACTCATACGTCTTTAGTCAAGAAGACGAAAAGTTGGTCAAAGTAACTAAGTCTGTTGATACAGAAATGCGAATGGCTACTCTGTTGCGCTGGAAGAAATCAATTATTAAATGCTAAAATCCCTTGAAAACTTTTTTTTAAGGATCAAATTTGGTTTGCCACAAGGTGGACTGAACTTGCACTGTATTTCTTTGTAAAGTATCGACCTTTTCTTTAAAAGGAGCAGTTATTGATCATTTTCTGTTCAGTCTTAAAACAAAGAGAAGAGTACAGTCTCTTTACTTTTAACACTTATTGTTTAGAGTGTAGATATAACTTGACGTCATTACGTACTAGGTTTTATTGATAGAACGTGCTACTGTATTAGATTAATCTTAAATAGAAAGTACGAAGTAGATTTCCAAAGGAGTTTGCTTTCTTCCTCCCCGATTTGGATACACTACACCATAAGCTTTGCCCAACTCAGTGCCGTTGAAACTCCAGGAGCTCAAAAATCAATTTGTGACCTGAGAGATGTAATTGTCTTGTTTTTCCTTTTTCTTCTTCGTAAGAGACCACCGTTTAGCATCTCAATCTTTAGTGTAGACCAAGTGCAGAAGATCACGGATTATATGCTTAACACGTAAGTTTTTTTCCTACATTCTAATTAAACATGCATTTATAGAAGTGCTTAATATTTGTGACTGTCTGTCTAAGGATGAATTTATGCTTACATTAACATACAAGCAAATTGTACCTTTTGATTCAAATTAAATGCCATAGTGAAGTTCAACTGATGACTATAAATAATTTACGTTGTATTTACAGAGGTAAGAATTTCAGTCTTCCAAAGTAAAACTCTTGCATTTCACCATGAAAGTATGTCCTAGTTTTTGTCATAAATTACACTGTTTGCCTTCTTAGCTTTAGCAGTCGTGCTCATTTGATTTGCCAGAATATCAGCAAGGAAAAAAATTTCATTCGAGTTGTAGATGAAAGTTATTATCATAAATGAAAACTTGCTCATTAAATTGACGCATTTATATGATAAAAGACAATGATAAAATTCCTCGAACATGGAAATGGCAATGTTATGTTCATGTGCTAAATCTGAGCACGTCTTGTCGACTATTTAGTGGTTACCGATGTATTTTTCAAAGAGATTGCCTCCAAGAACGTTATGAGGTTCCTGATGTTTGTTTGTTTAGGTCGAGCTTCCTTGGCATGTGGTGACAATTCCTTTCCACCCTTTTCTGTCGCACATCACAGCTTTCAAGTTGTTTGCGATGTAACCTTTATCTTCTTCAAGTTGCTTGATAAATGTTTTGACCATGACTTGGCTCTCAAGAGATTAGATCACTAATTACTTCGCCTTTGCTTCTCCAGCAATGACCGGCAACTCGCAGGCGTCGAGATCGTATTGTGCCGGTAACTTGAGGCAGGTCACCATGAATAATGTTGATAATTATGTTGGTTCCTAATAACGTTAATGCTATGAAAATAATAATAAATAGTATTGCTAGAACAGAAATAATCAATTGCTCCAAATAGGAATTTGTAGTAATCGTAGACCATTAGCGAGTCTCGTCAAAATCACTTTGTAAGCAAAATGGCAGGTATTTAGAGATGGGTCATGAGAGCTGGAAAAATTTGACTGTACTTCAAAAGCAAAACCATGGCATTCGGAAAGCAAGAATCATAGAGGGGTCGATAGAAAGCGGCGACCGTAAACAATAGAATAATAGAAAGGAAACGTCTTCGTTTCGGATGTCAAAATTTATCCGATGGTTTTTAAAGACCATTAATGATGTTGGTTATTGAACCAAATGTACAAGAAGCGACAATTTCTGGAAAGGCCAATCGTGGGAATGTTTTTAAATTTATCTGTCGTATATCTGCATGATTCTGCACTTTCGGTGACCAATTTCAAAGGTACACTGTTAAACAGTTTAATTTTCCATGCAATGTGGCGTGTTCATTATCGGTAGACACTTCGTTGACTAGCCCATCCCTTGCGATTAGTGGCTTATGTCTCCAGTCTAAAGCGAGATTGTCGCACGAATTTCTATGTACACCTTGGTTGATGTTATTGGTACACGTTTTTTCACCCTGACACGTCTTGAGTATCAAACTTACGTGAATAATAATAAAGATTTTGCAGAATCTCTCATCATTAAACTGATACATTCCTCACTGGAAATGCAACATTTAAGTGTATATTATTATGGCATGTACCTGTTTGAATTTGGAAGTGGAAAATGCTTGCTTATCCTTGGTTAAAAGGTCTTGACCGTGATTTTCTATTTCTCCAAGAATTTTTTTTCTGTAAAGAGGCTTTCTCTCCTCTATTACATGACAAGTGTAACACAGACGTCATTTGATTGATTTAGCATGTTTTCGGATTTTCCTCGTAATAATTGTGATATATTAGAGTTTCATTACTGAACGGAGCTTGTAGTAAGAAGGTGCGAGCAATTTCTTTGATGTTGTAGTCATTTTTCAGCAAGAAATGGTAGCTATAGAATACAATTACTTGACTCTGGGATTGTCATAACGCCGTAGCTTGTCAGTTAATATAAAACAAGTCAAAAACAAGGTTAAAAGTAAGCGGCTGGCCCAATGTCGGCTTGTGACGTTAAATGCTCTTGTCCGTGATCCTAACCAAACCTTTTGCAGGGACGCAGTAACTCCATGAAATGTGTAACGACAAACAGAGTGAACATTTCTGGTATCAAGGGACATGCACGCAGCTTTTATTACTTGAAAGGAAGTACTAGCTAAGGATGTGAGCAAGTAGTTTCAGCTGGTTATGGCGGTATCTGTAAACACATGCCATGCAACTGATGATCGTAATGTTGAGGACGACGATGTTCATGCCAATGACAGTAATGATTGTGTTGTTGTTGTTGTTGTTGTTGTTGTTGTTGTTGTTGTTGATGATGATGATGATGATGATGATGATGATTATGTTGATGGTGATGAAACTAATGACCATGGTCATAATCGTTACAATCATGACGATGATTATCGTGATCGTGATGAGGATAATGCCAACGACGATGATTACCACGAGAATCGTGAAGAGGACAATGATAATGTCGAAAGTATTCAGTATAATACCTCCCTAACACTTACATGGGAGCCTGTTCCACATTGCACATATGTTGAGGTACAGATACTGTACAAAGTCAAATCAATATTACAAGGATGATGGATAAGTTGCAATCCTAGGCTGAAGCATTCATCGCCGAGACATGTAAGAAGCCAGCACATGTTGGGATATATCAGATGTACTGGATTTCGCAAATCAAATCGAACATCTTCCATCAACACTAACAGATCTCAAGCTATCGTACAACTAAGGTATTGTAGGTTGAAAATTCTTAGATGGATCTTTTTCTTCTTCAAAGGGTAATAAAGTTATAAATTTTGTATTTCATTTGTTGAATACTACCAACAAGGTATTTTGTGAACACACACACAGCGTCAGCTAAGCAAAGGAAGCTGCAATAAACCATGCACAGCTTAACAACTCAGTCCATGAAGCCCCAACACCAAAGATATTACTGTTATACAGACCGTAATGGCTCAAATAAATCTTAGTATACTGTAAAAACGATGAGAATATATCATATTTTCACATAAAGGCACTAGCAACACAAGGACAGTCATACCAGTGCCAGGAAATTATATTCACATCTAGTGTACAGTCGTACAAAAGCCTTCTCTGTGTGTTTGTAGTTCTTAATTTGTGTACACTCGCTGCGTATTCTTATATTTATGTTCTCAGCATTATTACCTTGATTTTATATTAAATGACACATTGAGGTATATTTAGTCGGTTGCTTAACACCTAAGTAAGTTTTTTTCTTGATTTGCCTTGTAGGTACTTTCGACACTTCAAGCTGTACAAATATGCATTTACGCCAAAGGTAACCTTTAGTCATCGTAAGCATCATTAACACAGCTTTTTGTAAACATAATGCAGAATGATAGTAGGTGTGTCTTGGTATAGATACCTATGAGCAGCACTTGCTAGTAATGGAGGTAGCCCGTGAGATTGATGTAAACACGGTGTTTGTGCCTTGCAAGACCAACCGCTCCATTTATGGATGAAACTACGAGATGCATTTTGAACAAGTCAGAATATCATCAGGAGGAACCACGTCCAGTTTCGGCCCCTTTTCCTCTACCGTTTAAATGACGTGGCGCCCCCCTCCCTTTTCGGAGGTGTTCCGAGATATGCAGTTAGGTGGTGGTAGTTAGTTTCGGATGGTCCAAAACTAGACGCCCGTAAACATGAAGTTTCCTTTTGTGTTGTAATAGAAGAGTCGAGTAGTTGGCCCGATGCAGTATTTACTACCTATGAAAGATGCAACTGCCTAGTTATAATTCAATAAATCAGAGGTAGTTATATAACGATTGGATCGATTTTACTTGTGCCTGTGCTGATTGCTGAAAGGCATCTGTTTTTGTTAGGAAATCTATCGGAAAATTCCTGTTAGAGCATTCATGATGAAGAAGCAAAGTAGAAACATCAACTTGATAAGCAATATTTTATCTAAGGATTGCAGTTTGAATCCACTTACAAGTATGCTTACTAGGTGTCATGATCCCGCCTGTTTGTAATCCAAAGCATAAGGAATCATTAGGTGTTTGTATGGAATGAAAGGAGAGGGGATGCACTATCTAGAATACTATACTAATCTTGGCGACTATTTAGTTAAGGTCTGCGGAAAACATACAGAAACCATATGCTTTGCGAGGATAGCAAGTATATGTGTTTATCAACCAGTCAATGACTTAGTCAATCAAATTGTGCTCAATTGTTTATAACGATGGCAAACTTAAAGCACTACTGTGAGAACTAGACAGCTTCTCACAATATTAAATGGTTCAAGTGTTACCTGTGATGCTGCATTGTGTTTCCGTGCTCTGTCTGAATAATTTCTTATTAAACTCACATTTCCTGCACTTGAATAGTCCGAGGTACATCCCATGAAAAACACGGGTGCTGTATATACAGATTGTCATTACTTCAATGAAAACTTGAAGTAATGACAATATTCTTTGCCCTTAAAGCCAATCTAAAGTTTGGAGTACATTTCTTAATCTTTTTTAGTTCTCTTTCTAGTGAGCTGTTTTTGACACTCTACATTGCCATATTCACTGTGTTGAACCATGTCCCGATTCAAACAAGCGAAACATAGAATTGGTCACAGTCGTCTTATGTTAAAGAGACATGTAGTCGTTGTTGTACAGAACTGAAGATTGATTGTAACGACTAACCGCCCAAGTAATCAACCAGGTATACACTTACAGTGCAACCTGGATTGTTGACTTGTTTCGCTTAGAGAAGAAGGTTATGGTTTCAATTTTAGACCAGGGAGCTGTCATTAATACTTATTTATGTCTGCTTAAGACTCTAGTTCAGCAATTTGCTACAACTTTACATAAGTCTTAATTATGTCTTATTTTCTAATCTATGGTCCCAATCAGTCGTGAAGGGATGGCAGCAAGCAATAACGAGCGTAGACTGGCCGGGAGTTGGTGAGGGTTAGCACCGGTGGAAAAGATCCTTGCTAAGGAAGGTGACGAATTGTAGTTTTTTTGATGCCTCAAACATTCTCCTAACCCGGCCATCCAAGCTTGCCAGCTGCTCAAAAGGAGTAAAAGAGGGGACACGTTTATAAGTAGTACAGAAGGTCTTGCTGTATAAATTTACTTTTACATTCATGATGTATTTTTACTTTTTAGGTTGTTCTCAATCTTAGCTTGGAGTATGTAGGAATCCCGGAGAGTCCTCAACCTAGCGAAGGTAGTTCAATTTCAGAATGGATTAGTCTTTTGACCGTACTGAAATTTGCTTAGTTGTTTATGTAGCAATACTGTAGTGAACTCGATCACTGCAGTCGATTTTTCGTTTACTTTTTGAACAGACAACTCCTGCTAATAAGTTGAATAAAATTATTCCAATATCGTAGTACCAGAAGAGCAGGTGTAGATTGTATTATCACAGTACGCTGTGATGCACATGTCTAAAAGCTTACTTTAACAATCTTCTGAAATGTTATGAAAATTGACTCAGGAAGCAACAAGGTTACTTATCGGTCGATGGAATGGGGCATTAGCATTCACGTAGGATCATTTCAGTAACCCCCCACTATATGAGGTCCTTCATCAGTTACCCTGTGCTATCTCTAAGCCGACACATGTTATTGTTTGTTGCTTTCTTTCCTACGTCTTTGCGACGTATACTTTTGCTCTATGTATTGTTTCCTGTATGTCTGTGTACTCGTATTCATTAATTTAAACCACACTTCCTATTTTAATATATCATAGCTTTTACCAAATCTGCTTCATTGAAGGTAGCAAACAATTTTCTAAGGCATACTTCCTTCAAAGGGATCATCCTGAATTTCTGTGACCATGAACCATTTGATCCTCTAAGAGAACAAGGATGCTAGAACCACGAACGCCTTTACGGAAAACTTGTTATATCCGATTGTGCTTTCTAGTCGTGCTCAATTATACTTGAACCGAAAGTGGAGGTAGAATTAAATGACACTCACAGAGTACTGAGTACTCTGTGAGTATCATTTAAGAATAATCTAAGCTTTTTCATGTTGTAACTCGTTTTTTTATCTTAATAATTTCGATCTTCTAGCGACATGTGTAGATGACGAAAGATCTGACAAGGAAGCTGACCAGTCAGTATGTTATATTTTTGTCATTTCTTGACGATAACGGGAATAGGAGAGAGGGGGGAGGTAGAAAGAAAGAATGAATAAAAGAAAGAAAGACAGTAAAGAAGAAAGACAGAAGGAACGTACGAGTGGCTTTAAGAAGAAAAAAAGTGAATTACAATTAGAAGCAGATGTAAATACGAGATAATATCTATACTGGAAAGAATGGATTCAGTTTATGAAAATTCATCAAATCTTCACTGCACCTATCATTAACGCTTGAAATACACAAAAATAGAGGTAGATAAACAGGGTAGGAGTCAAGTGTCGTGAAAAGCGTACGCCGGATGCATATCTGAAGCCGATAGCACTAAACTATCGATTGACTATCCTCAAGAATATTCGAACTCATCTGTACTAGGTTATACTTGGTATTCACGACGCAACAGTGGTATGTAAAGCTACTGAATGTGGTAAGCATTGTGTTATTCGGCCGCGATCAAGATTATTTGCAAGGAAAGCATACTGTGATCAACCTCAGTAACCTGTGGGCTTTTATTCATTCTATTAGTGATATACCGCAAAGACGTGGATACAATTTTCGTAGCTTTATGTAATGATAATAACGGGCCATAATTTGGATGACTGTTAACGAAAGAGAAGATTTTCTTTAAACGAAACGTTCTTATTCCTCCTTCGAAGGCATCGGAGGGGCTCATGAATGCATCGTCACCAGACCTGACCAAAGAAGAAGCTGTAGAAGGTATGATCGTGCGGATCTTTGCCTTACCCGCAAAAGATTTTGTTTAATTTACGTATATTTCCGTCAAAGTATAATGTTGTACAGTTATTTTACAGTTTAAGTTGAGTGTTTTGCAGGAACAAGTTGTTTGCAGTAGGATAATTCCATTGTTTAGCCTAGAAAGGAAAGCGAAATATAGCTGACCTGTGTTATTTTTACGACATTAGGCATGTATCTATTTATCTTCTTACAATATTCCAGATTCTCCTGCAGTCAAAGAACTAAAAGTGATGGTCTCAAACGCCTTGAACGAGCAAGTTAATCAGGTATTAGTTTATACCATAGGTTTTTTCTTAATCTTGCACAACGGTCGCATGGTGACCGATTCCTTAGAGCTTATATGATAGAGTTAAGCAGAGGTAAACCGTGAGCTTTGCTTTTCAAACAATCTTTACATAATTTCTTCTTCGATGTAGTGTTAGATCCTCATATACAGGTGTCGATAGTTATGCTTTTGGTATAGTTAGCAGTAATGTGTGATCAGATGTGCTGAGTAGAAGCTGAGCTTGCTTGACGCAATGTAACAGGTAATTCATCTAATATGGGTGTAGATGACGACAAATGTAACTTAGTTATAGCGTGTTTGCACGCTTTCTCTTGTTGTCTCTATATGAATCTCCCTGGTCTCAGCAATGTCTCTGAGATTAAACGTTAAAGACAGCAAGAGGTAGTTTTTACGTACGTATGCACACTACCTTCGCAAGCTATGGGGCTGCCCCATTTATTGCAGGGAGCCAGTGAATAGGCTAAGGCCAATCTATACGATGTGACCCCTCTTTTTCGTCCTCTTCATATGACCGCACCTCGTGATTCTTCATGCATGAATTAAGCAGAGTTAGGGACTTACTTCACACTTTATGTGACATATTTTGTTGTAAATTAGAATGGCGATCCATATATTTTTGCTTTCAAGCAAGAATTCCTGCTACACCCTATCCTTAACATTTTCCTCCCATCCTCCCTGAAGTATGTTTACTTAAGTTACTGAACACCCAATGTAAATTTTGTAAGAGGAAGCTCTGTATTGAATTAATACAGAAGCAAAAAGGAGCGGTCTTTATTTTGTTTGTCTGGATAATAAAGTGAAAAGTTATTTTTCCCAGATCCGCATCAAAATTACCGAACTGTACAACCAGTAGAGGACCACTATTATTCGTGTTGAACTGATGCTCAGACATGGTTCTTCTCAAACATATTGCTTTGGTTTTAAATAAAATGTTTTTATCTTAGAATGGATTTGCTGTTGGTTTCTTTTCTAATGCTGACCAAATCATATTGTTCAAGGAAATTCTCTTAGCAATTGATATCAAGTTAAAACATAACAGCTGTGTTTATCCGTTTCATTAATTTTTTACGATTTGAAAATAAAACGTCATTTTTCATGCACGTTAATAAGCATTTGTAGTAATTGAGCTGACCAATATAAACATAGACTTCCTCACGCACCTTAACTATACATCCAAAGATGAAAATTTTCTGCTGCTTAATTAAGATAGCATCAATATGTTTTGCTTGCAAACAGCCCTTTAATTATAATTACGCCGAAGGCTTTGATGAATTAAATTTTAAATAAATTCTGCGTTGATAAAACTGAGATGAGGTCTTGTTAATATTCTCTTTACTTTTGCAAAGTCAAGTAAAACATGTTATCAGACTCATATAAATACCTCACGATGCGCTGAGCCGCCACTAATGAGTACTATATGATCAAATAGTCAATGGATGTAACAATTTTTTTGCCACTTTTACATCATGCGATCTGGTCGGCAGTTTTAGGGTTACTGGTTTTATTTCTTAATGGAATCGAATTTGTCTTTCTTATAAAGAAGAGACTTTTAAGACCTTATGACCAACTCCTTCTTTCGTTGCTATGCTCGGATATTTTAGTTGGATTTCTATTAACATTCGTGAGTTTTTCATCAATGTGTGGAAACGAGGAGTGCTTTTACTATTGCATTGTACAAATTTTCTTTGCCATTATTATGTCTCTAGAAACTGTTGTTTTGGTTGGCATAGAGAGACTTATTGCAGTTAAATACCCCTTGAAATTTAGGATATATGCAACCTTAAATCGAATGCGAATTGCTCTGTGTCTGCAATGGCTTATAGCTGGAATTATGCTCGCTGGATCGATATATTTCATTATTCACTATAAGCAAAACGCGCTGAGTTTAATTCGCACAACAGTCGCGTATCTAGCTATTTTCTTTGGAATCTCAATTATTTTGATCTACGGCTTTATTGCTGTTCATATTGTTTGTAAGACAAGGAGAAGAGTTATAGCGTGTTCTGGTGTGTCTCAGAAATCGGATTTTTCTGGTCTTGATTTTTTGGCCTGGAATAAGAGGGAACGTGGTGCTATAACAACTTGTTTTATGGCAGCGTCTTTTTGTGCAGTCTTAACTTTTCCATATGCTCTGCAAGGAATGAGAGGACAAAGCAACTTACTCTTCAGTATCCTTCTTGTACTTAATTCTGCGTGCAATCCGGTATTTTACTTCTTAAAGGGACTTTTGGAAAGGCGGTTTAGTCGCTGAGATCTGAACTTCGTATGATAATGGATGAAGGTTAGGGCTATAGAAGTGTTCTTCTACAATTGGATTTAGCAAATAGCCTAAGGATTTCATGGTAGCTTCTCTCAAATTAGTTTTGTGATCAGAGGTGCCGTAAAGTACTCAGAGTGCAAAATTCCGTGCAGAGCTCAAAGGAACCCAAAGAATCTTATTCAGCATAACACAGTCCTTCTCTGATTGGCTCAGTCTTTGCACAAGTAGAGAACTTTAGAACATAGCTGGCTCTGCTATGTATTGCCGAAGCTACTATTAAATATCATTTTTGTAGCAGAAGGACACTTGTGAGACACTCTATATTGTTTGATTATTGCCAAGTTCAACCTAACGGACACCGAAGGACGTTGACAGGTCTTGTGAAGCATTAGAGGTATAAACACTTGCAAAAGGCAGATGCAAGTTCATGGCGGAGGTCTGTTAGATGTCAATCTTTGACTAGCAAACACGTTTTAATTGCAAGTTGCAGTGGATATACAAGCATTGACTGTTTTTTATAATGTAAAGGAAGCCCTCAGTAGTCATGTCAGACTACCTACACGTTTCGTGAATTAGTGAACATGAACATGTCTCCGTCATAAATTTAATATATGAACTTGATTTTAGGTCATAAGGAAAAAGTATTTTCAAAAATTCAAAAGTATTTTCTGTGTTTGGAATTGTTCGATTGAAGGTCTGATAAAGATAATCACATGACTGAAACGTTTCATCTTTAACGTTAATATGTGTAAAAGCTCATCAAAGCCAGAATGTTGCGATCACGAAACTTGTTCCTAAGATACGTTGTAAAAATTATGCAGTCTCCCTAATTTTGTTGTCGGTATTATTAAATTTGCTTTACTTTCTGTAAACTGACAAATGCATCAGCAGTATAACTCGTCTTCTTCCTTTTCGATCAGCTGAGGGCCTCAATGGATGAGCAACTCAAGGAAAGTGAAGAATACTTGATGAAAAAGGCAGCTGCATTAAATGGAGAGGAGGGAAAAGGCTTGGGGAGAGCAATAAGTAGAACAGGAAGTCGTGCCACCTCCAAGGCAACACGTAAACGATAGCTATATTTGTAGTGACACTCTGAAATCGTCGCCGTGAATACCACCTACATTTTGCAATAGAAGACAGTGTTGGGTGAGACATTTACGGTGTTTAGATTCCCTAATCAGGTGGCGAATAACGGACATATGTTTATGTAATTACAAAAACTGGTTATTTGGCATCCGTTTTCTGTTTCTTGATGTCTTGTGCTAGGTAGATATTTTGTCAAACGTTCTGTGACATATGTTCATTTTTAACTTCTCTGGGATAGCACATGCTGTTCAGCTTACATAAATGCCAACGCAAAGCACCTTCGGCAGTTGTGTGACCTGCTGGAAAATTTTGACAACTATTTTTTGTTATCAATGCACATATTTATTGTGATGCTTATTACAGCCTTTTAGTGTTTAGCTTACTAAAATCGTTGGGGGAAGGGGGGGTTGAAATGGACTTCATAAAAACTGATATTTATCAAGGATACGTTTTTGTAGTTTAGAATTGAAAAGCGCCCCGAAATAACTTTTAAACTGACTTCTGTCATTAGCTAAATATTGTCTCGTTGGCTTTTGCTCCTGTTACTGACAATAGAAGGCTGAAAAGATGATTGGAACGTCTTTGGTGGGACAATACTGCAAAATCTCATTGACAAGTTGGAACATAGCGGAAACATACTTTAACAACATTTTCCCCGACATTCCTCAGAGTATACAACGAAGAAGTTCCCCTCAATTTTGGACGTATGCTACTTCCAAGAGGATAGGACTAAAAAAGCATTTCAACATGCCGTTAGTACGTTCAAATTTTGAAACGCGATGTTTCTCTTAAATTTAACATGCTCTGTACTGTGGAGAGTGTCACGCAAAAAAGTTTCGTGTATCTTTGTTTGTAGCAACTATTCGAGGCCGAATCACAGACAATTAACGATATATTGCAGGAACTATAGAAACAAACTGACTAACATCTGTAAAAACGTGTCAGTGGTGTTTATTATACCAAAAATCCTCCGTCACTGAAACTCTCTCCTTTGCAAACATTCTTAAAATAATGCAACTGTGCAAATTTAATCAGTAAACTCCAGCGATTCTGAACGTAAAATTGTAATAAATGCATTTTAAAATAGTCCATCAAAGATAGTCAAGGTCTTCAGGTATACCAAAATGTTTGTTGATCATGCTCTGGTCGATGCAAAATTTTCTGTTACACCATGACTTTATTTGAAAAATATTATCAGTCCATCTATTTGCAGCTTCCTTTGCTTGGAATGTTTGTTTTTTGACACTTTCTAAGACTTCAGGATCACATTCTCGGTATTTATCTAACTCGATCTTTAATTTTGAATGTAGCTCTTTGTGCTCCTGTAATTCTTTCAAGACTTTCGTTCGATCGGCCTGCAGGACAGAAGAAGCTTTGCAATATTACCCGCATATCAATATCAATTGCAAATTAATCCCACGGAAATGTTAACTAATTGGCTTACTTTGGTTAGGTCTGCAAACAAAATCAAATGCTGTCATGGTAGCCTGCTGTGATTCCGAGTGGATATAGATCCCACTTGCATGGCGTATACCACAATTTCAAGCAAATGTAATGAAAATGTTAATTTACCTATGCACATTTGATGTGGCGCTCCTAAAACTCCTAACAGAAGGTCAGATTACTACTATATATCTTCTTTCTCATCCTTCTTTCTCCATAACAATGCAACTTTTGTCTTGATAGTAAGGTCATTGACCTCGTTACGTTTAGTCAATGAGGGTAACGGGTCCCTAAAGTGTGGAACTGGTGTCTCTCAGTAGTTTGTCGATGATGGTGGTCTCTAGTGTTGTGACCAACGACAGTGCAGTGAAGGTCCGATGTGATGCCATGGTTACTCTGGCCAAAATGTGATGTATCAACATCCAGTGGTAAACAAAATAAATTGTCAGCTAATAGGAGATAATACTAGCTTATGTGCAAAGAAAACATTTCATAAGAAAGAAAAATGTAAGGAGAAAAGATGATGGAGCTGACAGGCAACAAGGAGCAACAAGAGTTGGTAGGGCCAGAACACAATACATGATAGAATCAACAGGGCAAACGAAAGAGGGAAAGGGAACAACACAGCAAACAATAACGGAAGGAGGGGCACACATGGCAAAAGGACGAATGGGTAGAGGAAACAAAAAGAGAGAAGCGCGAAGGGTGTTGCAGGCATGTGATTAAAAAGGAAGAGGAAAAGAAGACAACATGAAGGAATAATCGACGTGGAAAGGATATCTTACCTAGCAGGTAAGATACGAGAGTAACTACAAAGGGGATAAGAGGATCTCAACAAGAGGAAGGCAGGAAGAAGTTGCAAAGAAAAGGAAAAAATGAGAAAAAGCTAGCCTTTGCAAACATAGAGGAAAAATGAAAATGTCTAAATTTGTCTACTTCCTTAATGCAGTAGATTTGTTGTTTTCAAAAGAGGTTTATTAACTAGACAGTTATACCGGTATGAACTGACTATATTAGCACCTTAGAGCAGAATGATGCTGCAAAGGCCTCACCGTATTCTCTTTCCCTTTGTTTGCCTCGATTAGTAATGAAGTATTTATTTCCACTTTCTTCTTGTAATCGGCAATCTGTTCTTTAAGGTTATCCAATTTCCTCTTCCTCTACAAAATCAAGAAAACTGGACATCAATCTCAAAGTTGCTCAGCTTGGTCCCAACTCATGAACCTTGGGACTTACCTTGCTTTTTAATACCAACAGTCCATCACCAAATGCAGCTTAGGGTATTTGTGACGATGCTGTATACTGTGATGTGGATAATTGAGCGATTCTTAAACATTGAATACAATAGTCAGTAGTTTGATTATAGTGAAGAGGAAATAAGTGATGTTATTTGTGGTGGTCATAATGATTATGATTGTATTGACAATGATGGTTATAACAATAACAGTAATTGCAATGCAGATAGCTAACATTGCTTATTGGCTATGATGGTGGTCATGAAAGATATGACTGTTGATGATGAAAACAACAACAATAAATGATGCTTTTGACAAGGGAGGTACTCATGGTGATGATGGTGATTTTTTTTAAATCGAAGAATACATTACTACTGTGTAATATGATAACGTCCTAACTTGTAAATTTAATATGAGTGAATATTTTCGCTTGTTGCTACTGCCTTACAACCAACTTTGTTGCTTTGACAGGCCTAAATTACAGATGAAAAATGTATTGCAGGTACCTAAGGTTGAAATCTTGCCCAATAGTTAGTTACAATTAACATAGAGTATGCAGAGGAAATAATTCAAACACCAACTTGTATAACAATTAACTAGGAAACACTCACCGCATGAACTGCTTTACTAGGATATGCCCAAAAGTAATTTGATGTTCCAATTCTATCAGTGTCAACCATTCCATCATCCACTAAACTTTGAACAACATCTTTGACAGACATGGGGGCTGTGAAAGTAAATGTAAAGATCTGGATGTTATGGATAAAATTTCTTTCTATGTTTATGAACAACTGTATTTAGAATCTCAATTTATGATTACTGACCATAAATGTTATGTATGATGCAGTAACAAAAATAACCTTGAATGTGAACAATAAAAGTAAATAAGGTCAAAAATAAAACTTTCTCCAGCTAGATGTTGTCAATAGGGATAGCATATACGCTTTTTAACACGAACTCTTATCATACAGAGTTTTTACATTCCAGTATGTTCTATAGGCAAGCTAACAATTATGTAAGGATTTCTCAGGAGTCTTTTAAAGGAGCCCATTTTCAACTTTTTAAACTGAATATTAAAACTTGTGTGATGTAAGTCACACCCACTAACATGAAAATCACATTTATAAAGATGATGTAGAATCAAGTTGGAGGGCAAGAAAGTATCAAACAAGGCCATTTAATGGTATATTGACAAAAGTACAGGTTGGCGATTTATAGGTATTGAAAACTAGACATTAATAAAATAGAAATTTGTTGGCCTGCCTAATATAATATTCCCTTTTCCTTACAATATGGAATTCTCCATGCTAGGAAAACAGAACAAAACTGACAGCAAAATATTAAAATTGAAAGTTCAAATTCTCATTTAGCTACTAGTTCTTTATCAAAAACAAGAATAATGTACTCCTGGACTCAATCTATAAATAAGATTGTTAACGTACTTATTCCCTTTTCCTTTGGTGCAAGTTTCTCAATATCCTTAAGTTGGAAGAAATCTTTCTAAAACAAAACAGAAGACTAAATGACTAAATTTAAATGTCAACAAACACACAACTAAGCCCATCGGGAAATCACACATTCTACTATTATTCTCAAGTGCCAGGTATGTGACTTATCAAAAGCACATGACTCAGTTAAGGGGCTGACATCATACATTGAAAGACTACACAAAGGCCTTTAAAAAGTTACAAATGGGTTTTCAAGAGGAAAATGAAGCAAAGGGTGCAACTAAAAGTTGAAGATATCATATGGGTGCACATTTCCAGTGCTAAGACTTCTACACTTGATAGTGTTTTATTATACAGAATATGATAAATGTAGTAATTTCATCTGCAAGGATGCATGATAGAATTGACTGAAAACATATTTCCTACCTAACCATTGTACAACCTCTAGAATTACAGACAAAAAAAAGCAATTTTCTTAAATGAACACAAATTTTAGATATCCTAAGATTGCAGTTACAAACTATGATCACAGTAAGCCAATTTTTGCTTCAGCTACATGTTATTGAGTATAGGCTGTTTGTCATTAATCACAATGAACCCTGAAGTTTTATTTAATTGGATGATTAGTATTGTGTGTGTTATTAGGCCATGAATTGTGCATCTGTTTATGTACTTCTTTTCCTGTTTAATTCTGCAGAAGCGTCTGTTTGTTTTTTTACTCAAGAGTTGTTTGAACAGAATCTCTGATTATTTGTGTCATCATTAGTTCATATGCACGACATAATGTTTACAGCCACCACTCTACACGTTTAACATGTATTTATAGATATTTTATGACTGCAAGGTCAAAGTAGTGGATAAGTATTACCACTTGTAAGGTAAACAGAAGTTAACAAATTTATCTTTACTTTTACAGCTTGTGCTGATAGCACGAGACAAGAAATTCATAGCATACATTGAGAAAAAGATACTCTTCTATTTACATGATTAAGTTTACCTTTTCAAAAAAAAGATCCATCATCCTAGTCCTTTTTTCTTCAAGGCTCAATCCTTTCTTCTTTGACTAAAATAAAAAGATAATGAATGAAAATAGACAAAAAAATTTGGAAAAATCAAGCATTATTACAAGAGTTCAAGTGAAAAAGCAAATTCTTTCTGTCTTAAGAAGTAGAAAATTACATTACTGTATCCAAAAATATCCAGGCCAACAAAAACATTTAAAAACTATATCTGTGACCATAAACACCTTATTCTCCTCAACACCTCTTGGTGCAGCATGATAAATAGTATGACAATAAATAGTATGAGGCTGTTACTATAGTATTAGGATTTTTCATGAACTTTCTCAGCCTTGTCCCAGTTGATCTTATACTAAAATTAATATCATGAGAGTCCATAATTGTTATATCTCAAGATAAATCAAAATGAATAATTGAATTATGTGGCTATTTGATAATACACTTGCTTTTCACATACTTTCATGACAAGTATCATTCTTTTGCTCCATGTTTGTCTTCTGATAAGATTGTTGGAATAAACCAAGTACAAAATTACATATCACCGTGATAACAAATTATAGGACACAAGGTCTTGTATTTATTACATTTTAATGATCATAACCAAACCAAAGTAACCTTCACATTTAATGTTTTTTAACTCACCAGTAGATCAACTGCTCAACATTTCAACCATGATAAATTTTACACAATCAAAATGTGTTTTGAAATGCATATTTTGCACTAGACATATATGTCGGAATAAGAATGGATCCGGATTAGGGAACAATATCACATCCAATTCATATCACAGAGAACTTACAGGAAAAATCAAGAATATGGATATTGTTAAAAATATATATATTGCTTTTATTACAAATGCCAATGCATTAAATGTTTGTTTTGAGATCATTCAGTAGTTTTCCACCTACATATAAGAAATGTATTTGTCTTTATTGTTTGTGTCCCTTTAAACATGTGATTGAGGCAGTATTTCAAAAAGTATTACAGAGCTTTTACAGGAAAGAGTTATGAAACTGGGGTATACTTTTAGAAAAACTACTTTAAGCAGCAAGGGAAAGAGTTATAAAAGTGGGG
>JANTCA010003122.1:7378-21669 GCA_024741275.1 Chironex yamaguchii | reverse complement strand
TACTTTTAGAAAAACTACTTTAAGCAGCAAGGGAAAGAGTTATAAAAGTGGGGTGTACTTTTAGAAAAAATACTTTAGGCAGCCAAGGAAAGAGTTATGAAATTAGGGTATGCGTTTAGAAAAAACAGTGCTTTTCATATATTTGTCAAGAGTGGAGCATTACCACAACAGCTGCACTAAGCGGGAGCCAACCAGGCTCGAACTGGTAACCCTCAGACTCAAAATCCAACACTCAAACGTTGTTGGTTTGGTGAAGGACTCCCAAAGTCCTTGGTATTATGAGCGAAACCCAGCAGTGGGTATGGGGAAATTCATTAATTTTTCTGCGTTTCGGCTTAAGCCTTCATCAGTGTCAGATATATGTAGTATCTCATTAGACACAGTGCTTTTCATATATTTGTCAAGAGTGGAGCATTACCACAATAGCTACACTAAGTAGGAGCTGACCAGGCTCGAACTGGTAACCCTCAGACTCAAAATACAACACTCAAACCTCCGTGCCATCACGGCACAAAGGTTTGGTGAAGGACTCCCAAAGTCCTTGGTATTACGAGATGAAACCCAGCGGTGGGTAAGAGGTAATTCATTAATTTTTTCTGTGTATCGGCTTAAGTCTTCATCAGTGTCAAATATATGTAGTATCTCAACAAAGTAAATATAAGAAAAAATATAAGAAACAATATGATAATCCTGCATGCCTGGCCAAGCTAAACCAGCCTGCTCCATTTGCATCACTTTATAGTTTAGAAAATAAATATTGATTAGTATTTTCTAATGCCAATCAGTTGTGAAGAAACCACGATGTAACCAGGCTCTATATAGATGGAGATTTGGGACATGCTCCACACCATGCTTCTGTATTTCTTGATGAACATGAACGCGCACTTCAAAGATACATTGCAGGCAGTGAGGTGTTAGATAGGCTTGTCTCAATTCAAGATAGAAGAATTTCATATGTGATAAGAATCAAGAAGAAAAATGACTGTGAATCAAGGACTTACAAAAGTTTTGTTAGACCTATATCTGTAAACTCTTTTTTCGTTGTTATGGCTGTTTCTCAAAGATTTGTTTAATTGAGGATTTTCAGAGTAAGCACATGCATACTTTCAACCTCTGGGTGAACAATTTTCAACATATTGTATATAGGCCACTCTGCAGCGGCTCGTCGGAGATTATTGCACTATCGAATAATTAATTAGTATCTTAATTAATTAATATCGAGTAATTAGTAGGAAAACAAAATTATTTTACAAAATATTCAACATCTCATACCATAGTGAAGTTCGTGGTTGGATATCTTTGTATCTTCCCAACTTTCAACACAACTTTCCAGAGTCGCATCCCAAAATCATAACAAAAGTTAAAGTTTGGCGCCAAAATATCGGGAGAATGGGCACTGATTTTAGAGCGGATGTTGCCAAGGCACTGATTTGACAAAGAAGGTCAATGGGCCCCATAGAAATAGAAGAGAGGAGGCCTCTGTTCTATATCTATGGTGGACCCACAGTCGTAAACAAATTACTTATGACTGCTCCTGCGGCCGAGGGAACTGTTATAAACATATATTTATGTCTACGAGTGGGCCAAGGTCAGTTAATAGAAATGTGAACGTTCTGCTTCGTGCACTTCCTAACTCGGAATTGATGAATATGAAGTATTATCTAAAAGTTATTGGGTTGGGCTTATCGAAAAAAATCAACGTTAATAAGATGAATTTTAAAGTATAAGTAGTTTTTTAAAGTATGAGTTCTTAGTAGTCGCTACTGAACGCGTAACCTGAGCAAGATATTCGTACGGTTTTCCTGTATTTTTGACGTTCGTTTTCAAGAGATTTATTTCTTCTTAACGCCAGCACCTAATTTTTGTTGCTCTGCTATCCCTGAATATGATGTTCGATTAATCCATTTTGCCATCGTCAGGAGTTATGCTGGGCCTCTCTTTTAAAAACTAACATCTATCATTTTCAGTCTACTCCTCACGACTGGTAAAACAAGTAAAAAGAAGGGAAGTTGGCATATTTTTGACACAGGAAGACATGTGCCAACTATGACAGTAACGATACTCATATACCAAACCACTGATTAATGGATTTCACAAATTCGGAAATGCTTCGAAAGGGAGACTCGGTCACTCGGTCTTAGGTGGCAAAACTGAAGGACCCAGTAACCAGTGAACTTTTATATCCCCATCCCAAGCAGCAATGCATCTTATGGGGCCCAATGAGTTCAGCATGGTCGATAAGGATTTCACACATCAAAGAAGCTAGCAGGGACAAGGAGAACAAGTTGTGCGGAAATTTAATCAACAGCATGAGGCTCGGGCATCCGAAATAGTTCGTGTGCTCTGTAGATCTTAATTGACAACTTTTTTAAGATGGGAAATGCAACTACTTTTGACTGACGGCTAAGCGAGTCCGTGTTAAGAAATTTGCTACTTGTAGTGCTTTCCTCTATGACAAAAGAAAAGAGGTAAGGAGAAATCTTAATCAAAGTCTTACTTAGTAGCACAAACATTTGTTTTATTCAGCATGTTCAGATGCCGAGATGCCGTTTGAATTTGAACAACTTCTTTTAGCAAAACTTGAAAATCGCCTTGAAAATTGCGCCAATCTGGTTAAACCATACTTAAAAGCCTTTTTCGCTTGGCATCCTTTTTTTCCCCTCCTTCCTCCCGTTTTTCCGTCGTCCTTTGTAAGGATGGTAAGCAATGGAGAGGCGATAAGTCACCCTGCCGTCTCTCGCCATGCCCACTCGGCACTTTGGAGGTAAAATATCTTTTTCCTCCTCCTCCATTTTTTTAAACTGATTATTTTTTGTTAATGGTTAGTTATTATCTATGTTAGTGGTGAGTGGGTTAAAAACTAACAACTTGAGTAACGCAAATGAAAATCTTAAATACAAAGTTAAGTCTTAAATACAAAGCCCTGATGCTCTATAACACAACATTATTTAAAAACAGGTAAAAGAAGAAAAATGTAAAATGGAAATTTTCGTGCATGAGACAATAGTACTCTTTCGGGTCTGTTGATTTTCTTTGTAATTATGCCATTCTTTGAAACCAAGTCACTAAAGGAAGTAGTTTCTAGCGGAAAAAATGCATTCACCTTGTGGTTAGTTACTGAAGGATAGTCGCAATGGCGTCTTTGAAGAAACTTTTCCTAATGGATATCGGTTGAGTGAGTACACTAATTGAGAATTATTTGTTAAATAGGTATCTAAGTCTCGTATAGTGCAATTTTTACGGGTAGGATTATTGTGGTGTTATTGTGGGCTTTCTAGAAGAATTCTCTAAATTTCTTCCCATTTAAATTCACCTTGATCGAATTTGCCAAGTACATTATTTTGAAAATAGAAGTTCTTGTCTGAATTTCCTAGGTCAAGGCTAACTTCACTGAGCGTTCTATATTTTATTTCCCTTCTTACTGTTTTAATAAATGTTCGCCAGATCACGCATAAGGCTGTATCTTTGGATGGAAACATTCTAAACCTAAGCTTGAAGATACAGTGTCTTAGAGTGAGTGATAAAAAATTTCGCAGTCCTATCTTTGGGTCCTTCTTTGGTATGCCGAAAACCATTTCGCTGTCAGTTACTGATTCGTTATCTAGTTTCAGAAGGGTTGGGGTTAATTTCAAGAGGGCTTGCTTAACTACCTGATATTCTATTAAAAGGTGATGCGAAGTGCTTTCTTGTTGCATGCATAATCTGCAAGTGTCATCTTCATTTGGATTCCATTTCTTTTTAAGTTTTGGAGAAGCAAAGTTAAGATGTATTTGTTCCCATACTGAAGAAATAACTGATTTAGGACATTTGGGATTGTGTATAGTTTCCCAAAGTTTAGGCCATAGGGCAGTTTCTATTCGTAAGATGTTTTCCCAATTTTCTTATTTCGTTATACAGTTCTTTCAGTTCTAACTTGATTACTTGCCTATCATTTAAGTATATATTAGGGGTTCCTTGTTCCTCATTGATACTTGTATTTACTAGACACTGCTTAATACGCTGAATTTCAGTATATGTTGATTTAGTATAACCTTTTGTGAACCTCTTGTGCACTAAAGCTCCGATGAAATTGATGTCTTTGCCTTGTTTGGGGGGGAGGGGGAGGGTTGAGTATATTTCCGTTCGTGTCGGTAATTGCTGGGTTGTAATATCTTTGGCTACTTGGAAAAAGATTTGGATCAGTGGTGAATGGGAGGATATTCCATGTTTTCAAACTAAACAGGTAGAAAGGGTTTTTAATATATTTTATCAGTAGGTTTGGGTTTGTTTTTAAGATTTTTAGGCCACTATATCCATGGTACTCCCCTATCAATGTGTCAGCTACTTGTCGTCTTATGCATTTTGGACCACTGAAATATAGTTTGATAAGCCATTTTATGCGCTGAGCTTTTGTTTTATCTTTTATATTTACTAATTCTAATCCACCTTTTGCTTTTTTGGATTGGAGGCTGTCCAAAGAAATTTGATGGTGTCCCTCCCAAACGAAGTTTGTAATATCTTTTTCAATTGCCTTTAAGATATCATTTGGGATATCATGGATTTCTGTTTTGTGCCATAAACGGGATAAGGCATAAGTATTTATTACACAAATTTTGCCTTGTCTTGACAATCCTCTTCCTTTCCACAGGTTGAGGACTTATATAATTTTTGATGTTGTTCTGCAAAGCATCCTTTAGAGTATGAATCGTGAAAGAGGAAGGTATAAATATATAGCAACCTATTATAAGAATCATGGGTCGAAACTAGCCAACCATAAACAATGAAGAAAGGACAAATAGAAAGTAAAAAAGTAAAGCATTATTAGAATCAGTAAAGTATTAGCAAAGTATTATTAGTGTCAGTAAATGCTGATATATAGAGATAAGGAGGCCTTGAATGAAAAGAGCATCTATCTATCTCGTGGTGCGAGCCGTTGGGACAATGATTCTGGTGCATTCCCACACTCTGCCTGCTACTTGGGCCTGTCATGTGCCAACTGCAGACGGCTGCCCAGGTCATTTTGGGTCCATTCCAGAATGCTATCGAAACATCTTTTCTTCAGTATTCCCCTCTTTTGACTTGCGTGAGGTGTTCCTCCTAGGATGGCTTTGCTCAATGTATTATGTCTCACTGTATGGCCAAAATATTGCAATTTCCTTCTTACTACGATACTTATCTGGGACTCCTGTTTTCCAGCTTTTTTTCAATTTCGGCCAACATGCTCTCGTTCAGTGTATCAAGATGTAAGGAGCCTTCTGAAGAACATGTTTTGGAATGCCTTTCACTACCGTCACGGTTGTTCCATGCGCCGATCTGGCCTTGAAGGAGGACAGCACTTTAAGTCGGGTTGTCTAACGTCTCCAAAATGTCCAAAACTTGAAAATCGCCTTGAAAATTTGCGAATCCCATCTTTAACAAATGCGACCTACATACCGAACTTCACATCGCAATGGAAGTTCAGATACAACAAAGATTTTTCGTGTGGTAGGTACACAATCCCCATGAATGGATGGCAAGATCTTCCTAGTCGGAATATGCCACTACAGGGGTTAAATTAACCTTTAATGTATCGAGAAAGGAATAGTGTGGTAATGGGTTGCCCGTTGGGTCTAACTTAGGCAAAAATTTTCGTTGGCTACAAACAGCTTTCTAAGTTAGGTTTTACGCTAGTATGGTACAAAAGGGAACGACGTCAAAACAGATGCTGAACTGGAAGTCTTTCCTTGACTGTAAGTAAAATGACCTTGTCTAAGCAACTAGTACTGTCGGGGTCTAAAAACTAATTTTTGCGTGATATTTGATAGAAAAACTGAAATCAATCTAACGTCATATAAGCTCGAATCTGTTATAATTGATAAAGCATTTGATATAGTTTCAGGGATCACACAGGATGTGACAGCCACCATGTTACTAGCCGCTCCACTTATGTTACTAGCCGATTTGCTGTAAAGTGTGGTTTAATTCAAATACCTTTCAAAAGCATCTGAAGGAATACACTTAGGCAACAAAGGCTGGTCTGGGCTGCATTGGAAAGCGCATCTAAATGTCATTCGTTGAACCTCAAGACTAACAGGGCCATTGGCATCAAGTATTCCAATGTTACAGACGCAGAAACATTTCAGAAGGGGGCGGGGCAGAAGATGCCACAAACATGTTGGTGTTGCATGCATCACAACGAGGTAGGTTAAAGATGACGACAACCAACACTGCATCCCTCTTTTGCGTTTTAATTAGTATTATCTGACACGACTTTCTTTGGCAAACTCTTTACAGTGTCATCAAAATTCTCGATACTTGTGTAGCATAATGTCTTTATTGTCATATTTTGCCATTGAACATATTGCGGTTTGATGTTAGAGGCGGACCATAGGTTATGTATATCGAATAAGCATTTCAAGTGGAGTGACGACGTATATGATGTAAGTCTTGATCTTAGGCTTTCTGTTAACACGTGACGTTCACTGCCTGAGTTATAATACATTCCCCTTTATCTATTTTTGCTGGCGGAATACCAGGAAGAGTGGTTCAGGAAAGATGAGCCTCCGAAGACCAGTTCGAATGTTGCAGGGTGGAGGAACCATATTGACACAAATCTTGAGGTCGGTCTCTAGTGTCGCGGCTCAAAGACCAAGAAGATCGTTGTTGTTTGTCCCCGGAAATGATGTTCGTAAAGTGAATAAGGCAGCCACGCTTGACGCAGACTGTATCGCTTTAGACTGCGAGGATGGCGTAGCAATGAATCGCAAGGTAAGGAATGAAATTACGTACGGCCTAGTCAATCAATCCAGCGAACTGGATTGGCTACTATACTACGGGTGTATAAGTTAGCTCAGTGCTTTTCAATCGTGTGCGTGTGCACCCCCAAGGAGGTGGAGACCAGGAAGGCCAGAGTGTTAATGGGAAGTAAAAGGGGAATTAAGGGAAATGGAATCTAAAGAAGGCAATTGCATTTTGGGGTCAATAACAGCTAAGATTTTGGAAAGATATTGTGCCCCATCTTAGGTTGCTCTCACGTCAAGTAAAGAATAGGGGATGTATACACAGTCGGAGAGGTAACAAATGTGGCACTTCCCACTGACTCAATGACTCAAATCTGGCAGTCCATAAACAGTTGTAGTGGAGCGATCTTGTTCTAGGAACCCTTCCAATTAATTTCTATTTGCAGTGCTGCATATTTACAAATCCTGGGTCCTGTTTGGACATTTACTTCCATTTGTCAATTATTTGTAAATTTCCCCAAAGAACTCCATGCATCCTTTTGAAGCTACACACAATTGCCTGCTGAACTGCAAACTTTATACCCAACACTTGATCTGCAAATACAAGCCTGTAAGAGTTTCTGGAAAAGTTAAGAACAAGTGGATCACACAAAAGAAAGCATCATTCCCCCCCCCCCCCAACTGTGTCTTGTCAAATTCGCTTTCAGTCCAGTGAGAGACATTTTGTCAAGAAAATATCGTGGTCTGGACATAGTTGATAGGCTGTCACTGATAGTTTCTTCAGCATCCGTAAGTGAGGCTGCTATGGTCTCTGCTTTGATAATGTAATCCAAAGCCGACTCCTTACTTTGTTTCGCCAATGAGGTAAGCTCGGTATACAGCATTTTCACTTAGGGTTTTCCCTTCGGTAAATAGTGATCTCTCAAAATCTGTAAAGCTCTCCTTTAGTCATCTCGAGCATCACGCATAACTAGTGATAGACTGCAATCATCCAAGCATTGGACCAATTCTGCAAAGGCTTCAGCTTTTTCTGCATCGTCAACATCTTCCTCACGTTGTGCTGTAAGCGTGTTGTTCAGCTTCTGAATTCTCATATACCCCATGAACTTCATCAGCCATAGTTCAAATTTTCTTTCATCTCCGTCGAAAAGTAGGCGATACCTGGGCCGATAACCTGTTGGATTAGCCATATGCTATCCTAATTTGACATGATGAAGGATAAATAGCACAATGCGAATGGATATTTTCAGAGTCAGAGGACACAAATCAATAGGACATTTTTACAACCTCACAGTGTGTTCTGTTCATGAGGAATGAGGAAGGTTGATTACAGCACATGCCTAATATTACAGGTCACAGGGATACAAGGATACAATAAGCTGATGTTTACTTTGTAACAGTGTGAGGTTATGTCTAAAACTTACACAGCTGATTCGCAATACTCAGGCTCTCACCCAACAGCATTAAAAGGTCATATTGACATTGGCAGCTATAGATTCTTGGCATTTGTTTGTAAAAATACATTTTGTTTTTGAAAATACTTGTTACCTTAATAATTATTCCCTGTTCTTTGTAAATAGACTCTCACAAATGTTTTTGATAAAATTTCTGGTGGTTCTCGAAAAGAAAAGTACTCTTGGGTACCTAATTGCTGTCCAGCCCTCACTTATTAATTTTTTGAGAGTTTTCTTTCCTTCTGCTCTTATTCTAACCATGTTGCTTATTAAATTTTGTATTTGCATTGGAGCTGAATTCTGTTTTTTTCCTCAACATGTTGCCAAAATGGCACATGATATTATGTAACTTTATTTGAACAACCCGTTAATCAATCATGTAAGAATTTTGAAACCCCACCACTTTTTCCATCTCTATTCTAATTAAATAATGAAGGAATTTTACCCCTTGCTTATGCCAACTCTCTAGCATTATATATTTAAAGATTTTCCATGAACCTGGATTATTTGAATCCCCCAGAAATTAAGTACTCAAGAGTACACTTGTCAGGATGAATGGGATACCAGTAGCATGGAGGGAATGAAATGAAAAGGTTGAGATGCATTGTCCTGGGTGCTAAATATGTGTCAATGTGTTAACCTCAGTCTTACTTTCGCTATCATAGATTAAATTAATATTAGATATATAGAAATCTTCTACCTTACAAGAGTTAGTGTATGACATTGATTACTTAGGTGAATTAAAAACCACTGTTTGAAAGCAAATTTTCATCACGGCTAGTCCCACATTAATTTGAGTTTAGAGTTGCTAAAATGCTGGAGGTAATTTCAAGTCATGAACTTTAGAAGAAGGATCGATACTTTCAGGTAAAGTACTTTAACTACTGAAGGATGCTTGAAGGCATACCCAAGTAACCCAGATCTAATGATTTATGAAAACAAGTCCAGCTATTGTGTTGACAAAGCCAATTGTACATAGCTAAAATTGCATCAGGTATGAGTAAGGAGCAGTATTAATAGAAAACAGTGACTCTACTACTTCTCAAATATCATGGTTGTGAAGACTAGTTGGTTTTGATTTGTCTTGTGGGCAAAGTTTAATTGATTTTTGAAAACTGTTTGTGACATGCGATGCCCTCTCATTGCTGAAATACTGTAGCATTTTGAGAATAAATTTTGTACATGTAACGTTCATTGTCTTCACAGGACGAGGCAAGGGAAAATATTTCACAAACTCTTGGAAAACTTGACTTTGGTCAAAGTGAGCTTGCTGTAAGAATAAATTGTATTGACAGTGGCTTAGCATCTGATGATTTAGCTGCAGTCCTGTCCAGTAAAGTCTTGCCAGATTGCCTATTGATACCAAAGGTTGAAAATGTTAGTCAGGTGAAATGGGTAAGTCAGTAGAATGACAAATACAATAAAATCTGTACTCAAGTCCAATCAAATCAAAGGTTAACCATTACAATAACCGTGACAATAATTGTCGTAATATGATTGACATGGATAGTATTGATTTAAGGATTAATGTAAGTGGATATGCATAGCTATATGTGAGGTATTCTTTGATGCAAAATCACATTAAACAGGGTCATTTTTGGTACATAGTCAAGCCATCATCACACGAGACATCACTTTTAATATTTGACTATGTTTTGTTTCTTGTTTATGCTCTTGAGTTAATCCATCTGTGACCTGCTAAATTTAAGGATCAGCTGATATTTTTCACCCTTGTCAACTTGTCATTTGTTGGTATTCACGATAGTAGAAATTACATCATCATTTTGAACTGCTTTTCTGTAATGTAAGAGCTTGAATGTCAGCATTAGCTTTCCTTGCCATCAAGATTCTTATTTTTGTGTTACCGTAAGTGTTCCTTGTATCCAGTTGATATTTTATACAGTTAAGTAGGAGGTAGTGAATACTATTTAGGTCCTGTGAAAACCTTCGGATAACATACTAGTGCAATTTGACAAGAAATTGTTACAGAGCCCATGTATGTCCAGTCTCACTTAACTAATGTATCATGCTTGTTTAGTTACTCATATTCAATTGGTTCTACATGTGCTAACTGCTAAAAACTACAGGTAATCTCTAGTTTGGTTCAGAGGTCCTATGATCACAGGAGCTAGCCATGTCAGTAAATGGACATCTTTGGCCTTATGTGGCTGAAAATTAATATTGTAATCATCAGCATAATTTGTATCTGATACTTCTTTTAATATCTTATCTTTTTCTTTAAGCTGAGCAATGAGGTTGGGAAATATATGGGCAAAAGAAAAGAGCAATTGAAACTCCCAACCATAATGATGATAGAAAATGCCATTGGCTTACTGAATATGAGGGAAGTATTTGAAGAAGGAATCAAAACAAGTCATCCCTTTCACATACAAGCAGGTGTCATAGGAACTGATGACTTCTTAGCATCCATTGGTAAGTGCTATGTGTCCTAATACTATTGAAACTGCTTTAGAGTTATGATTAATTGATTTGACTACTTGTCTTCCAGTCTTTTAATTGAATTTATGTAACATGTAAGATGGAGGATCATAAGAAAGCCAAAACCACTGATCCTGCAAGATGCAAACAACTGAAGAAAAAAATTGCTGCAAATTGCTGCAAAGCAAAAGACACACACTGGAATAGAAAATGTGAAGAAATGGAAAAACTTGATCAACAACACAAGTCAATAGACATGCGCAAATGGGTTAAAGAAGTTACTGGTACAGGCAGAAAGCAAAGAGGCAGTAACTGTATCAAAGACAAGAGCGGAAAGATTCTGCTTGAAGAGGGTGAGATTTAAGCATGATGGGAGCAGTATGTCACTGAACTGTATAATGATACCAGAGGTGACATTACTCAACCCATGAGCACCAGTGGAGAAGAAATAATGTCAGCAGAAGTTGAACATACTATATGAAATCTGAAATGTGACGGCAACGACCAAATTCCTGCAGAGTTGCTTAAAGCCGTTGATGAGATAGGAGTGAAATTTTTATTCATCAACTTAGAAACAAAATCTACATAACTGGAGACATACCTCAGCCTATGAATGAGTCGATCTTCATCCAACTGCTGAAAAAGCCAGGAGCAACACAGTGCACCGAGTATCGAATTCTGAGTCCGATGAGTCATACACTGAAAGCACTCCTGCGTGTCATCTTGATTAGAAGCCGCCAGAAAATTTAGGAAGAAATCAGTGAAGTCCAGAGTGGCTTCATGACAGGGAACGGGACTCATGGTAGCATCTTCAATCTCAAAACAATCTTTGAACGATATTTGGATGTGAACAAGGATGTTTCTGCTTGCTTCATTGACTACAAAAAAGCTTTTGACCGTGTCAATCACAAAAAGATGATAACATGTTTAGTAAACATTGGGGTCGATGATAAAGATGTACGGCTCATCCCTAAGCTGTATTGGACCCAGAAAGCATACATCAAGTTAGAAAAAAGGCTGTCCAATGAAATACCCATCAAACGTGGAGTCAGGCAAAGGTGCATTCTCTTGCCATGTTTATTTAATCTTTACACAAATCTTCAGACAAATCGACAAGTGAAAGGAGTAACTATTGGGGGGCTGAACATAAACAATCTACACTACACAGATGACACTGTGTTGTTGGCAGATAACCAAACAGAGTTACAGAATATCATAGATGTGGTTAATGATGCAGGGAAAGCCTTTCATATGAAAATGAATGCCAAAAAGACTCAGACAATGGTCTTTTCTAAACAAATTCCTCCACCACAAGTCAACATTACAGTGGATGGAACACTAATTGAACAAGTGGCAAAGTTCACCTATTTGGGCCAGTCTGTGAAGATGTGAAGATGAGATTTTAAGAAGAATAGGGATTGCAAAATCCACATTCATGAAACTTCATAAAGTGCTAATGTGTGCTAATATTCCACTCTCAACAAGAAAGAGAATTATGCAATGCTATGTTTGGTCAACTTTGATGTATGGAGCTGAAACATGGACAATATCTAAAGCAATTATGAAGAAACTGCAATCATTTGAAATGTGGGTTTATAGAAGAATGTTGAAAGTTTCCTGGACAGAAATGGTTACCAATGAGAACATTTTGAAAAGAATCAACATTGATAGGTGTCTAACCTAATCCTTACAAACAAGGAAATCAAAAGTACTTTGGTCACATCAAAAGACACAAATCACTACAACAAATGCTTTTCGATGGCAGGATTAATGGGAAGAGAGGGCAAGGTAGACCAAGAAGAACATGGTCAAAGAACATTGTTAAATGGACTGGTTTGGATTACTGCTCAGCATCTGAAGCAGTGAAGAATCGAAGAGAATGGAGGGCCATTGCATCCAACACTATATTGGACAGAACCTAATGATGATGATGACTAGGAACAAATGATACTTTGTTGATAGATTGTTTTATGCTATGCGTTGATTTAAGACTTTGGCTTTTCCATGTCTGCCATATCTTTTTTCATAACTGTGTTATGCTTGATGCAATCATTTTACTTTAATAAACAGTGCAATGAAAATGTTACAAAACCTGTAATAATTTAATGGTTATTACTAGCTTGGATCTTTCAGTCTTCTTCTACATGATAAGTGTTTTGTCGATGCATGGGAACATACAGTTGATTTTTGTAGACTTAGATTTAATATAGTATAAAAATACTTTTTGATGATGTTTTGAAAGGAGATAAACATACCAAAGATGCTGTACATATCTTGTACCTTATCAGTAAAAAATTGCTTTAACTTTTGAAATCAAGTCTTTGACTTTATATTGAGTCATTAATTTAGAGTGAGCATAGTCCTGTTGCATCCATTTCTATTCAACATTTTCTGTTAACAAATGTTACGAAGTAGTATCGAGTATAATATGCCTTACCTACCTATCTTACAAAGTTTCAATATATGTTCACCATCAGGGTGAAGAAGAGTCTCAAGTTGTAGGTATTATATCTATTTTATCGATCTATCTTGACAAGTATTGAGAACTGATACAAGTATAGGTCTGTTTTATTAGTATATTCAGATTGCTGAATAACAAATGTCAGAGATTCAGCAGAAGATCTCCAGAATTAAAACTACAAAAATTTGCTAAATTATATGGTAAAATAAACCTAATTGACTATCTAGATATTGAGTTGAAAGTAAACAAAAACCTGGTTAGGCTTCTGAGCAGCTAAAATCAAAACAGATTTGGTTTGGATGAAACTACAAATTACCACTTCCTATCAATACCCACATTCTACAAACCATTGAAATTGGTAATGTCTCACAGGTCTTTACCAGATCCTTACGCAGTTTGAAGTGGATCTTTATCTGTGCAGCTTTTTTTTCTTCCACCCATGAGAGATGTGTATGTAGAAATCTAATGTTTGTTGAAGGTAGGCAGCCACACTTATTGCTTTACTGTCTTTTGTAAATACAAGTCATTATTGTGCAATGTCAATGTCACTTGATCTGATTTTAAGCCCACCTTGCAGTCTAGTGGGTGTCAACATGAAACTGAAACCACTGATATTGGAAGCTGGATGCTCTTTCTATCCTCCTGTATAGGGCATTCTTGACTGTGGTTTCTGTGTGTAGCAAATAGGAAAGCAGTTAGAAAGCCAAAAGCTGACAATAATATTAATAGAGATTGGCCAACAGTTTATTTGTGTCAACATAGTGACACAGTAAAGAGCACATAATGGAAAGTAATTTCAACTTTAGCACAATATAAACCTTCAACTTATCACCATACCATCTAGACACTTGAAATAAGTCGATAACACTCTTCTGCAGTACATTTCTATTATGAAGATTTTGCAATTATGCTAGAATTAATCGTTATGATCTTGACTGAGGATATAACTTATAAGTCAAAAATATGTTTAGCATATTTTTGTGAAATCTTTGGGTCTCATTGCATTGCAGATAATAAAGTCTAGACCTCCACTTTTGTGTGGACTTTTTATTCCTTAAATCTTGTGGCCAATACATCTAGCTCTCATAAGAAACGGCTGAATACTTTATAGGAATCTTTTAGCAGCCTCAATCACGGGAAAGGTTTTTTGATGTTCACGCTTCCGTGTAAAATAATGTGCTTCAACCTTCTTTTTTCTTTTATTATTTTGCTTTTCAGTTGACGCGTGAACATGAAAAA
>JANTCA010003121.1:0-10959 GCA_024741275.1 Chironex yamaguchii | reverse complement strand
ACAAAGTTGCGGCAAGTTATTTCATAGAATGCAGGCTTAATTTAGGGTGTGGTTTTTGAAGCATTTTATTCTGTTGCCGACCCTCGAGAGCAGGACCACCTATTCTGGGGCCACTGCATAATGCTAACGTATAATGTGATTTTGCGCCTAAACGTTTCCTACTATTGTTTGCTTCCAGAGTCCATGTAGTGGAAAGACAGTCGTATGTGGAAGAGGATGCCGATGCATTCGTTTTAAAAGAGAAACTACCGGATGCGAATGCTGGACAGAAAAAAGTAAGCACTGCTTTATATATAAAGTCTCTCATCTTAAAGTGGTACTGAAGTGACGCAATCTGTAAATCATGAGATCTTAAACAACGTCATCGGTAGTTTTGTGGTCTGAGCATTCTGTCCGGATAGCTGAAAGACGTAACTTTGGTCCCCACCCTGGACGTACAATTTGTTTCTCAGAGTCGCAGCAATCTGGTTCTCATTTCCGCACAATCATACGGTCACAAAGCACAGATTATAAAACAGTGATAGTCTAGGTTTACCTATCCCCTGTCTTTGTTACCTCTTTGCTTTGCGTCATATTCATAATGCCAGTGGCGAAGCCAAAGGCCCTGCTTGTCCTGGCAGTCCTCAGCAGGACCAACAATTTTCAGAGATTAAAAATAATTTCTTGGCATGTTCCTACAGTTAGCTGAAGGTCGTGGGTTCGGTTCCCACCCAGGACGTACGATGTGTTGCTCAAAGTTTCAACAACTTGGTTCTTATTTATAGCGACATTGGATCGACCTTTTATACAGCTTAAAACCCCTCGGGGGTTACATAGGATATATAATGCTGATAAACGAAAGAACATGAAGTACATTTAAATGTATCAGGCAAAACGGAACAATACACACAGAGACAGTTACACATCACCAATTTTCCAGAATTACAACCGGACACAAAATAGTTGACCCTCAATTAGTACCAGTACAAAGAATGATAGTATCGAGAACTAGTGTGAAATAAAAAACGAATAGACGAAAAGTTTATAAAAGGGGAAGTTAGCATGCCACCTCACTGGTATTAAGTTCAACTGTACTATCTTCATATGGTGTGCATTTGAGCTTGACATTATTATTTACCATGTTATATTGTCGTAACATTTTGTAAAATTTTGTTCAAAGGTTGATTAATAGCTTGGTCTTTTTGTCTTAAAACCTAACGTTCAATCAGTTTGTTGCTATCATTTGTTTTTAATTGCGCAATGGTATGGTAGAATGCAGTTTGTATAAATAGTGGAGTTGTCCAAAGTCTTACATCTTTCAATCAATGTGTAGCCAATTTTCGGTTAAATTTTAACCATCACGACCGCAGTCAGTGACGGGTTATAGCCAATGATAAAGGCGCCCGAAGGGCTAGATACCCAAGTCACACTGATGTTTTATGTAGATCTAGGCATACACAGTCGCCATTTCAAAGTGCGTCCATAATAATTGATACAATTTTAGATTTAAGGATGAAGTAAATTAGTGCGTGTGTCGACAAATATCTAACTCATGTTCAAATTCCCCTCCAAAATAATACCGATGCCACGTTAATAACCAAGACATCTCTTTGATCAGAGAATGATAACAATTTTGGATTTGGGCGCCTTTTAGAATGGCCTCCAATTGTCCTTGCGATTGTCTATTGTTCTCAAAACGAGTCAGACATCTATCCTTCCCGTCGTCTGCATCATTGGCTTTGCTTATAAAAATCTTCATTTTTTGTCCCTGCAGTGAGGCGAATCCAAAATGACGAGGATGATAGCCAAGTTGAAGGAAATCGCTGTTTTCCCAGCGATGGTAGGCTGAGATTTAATTCAAATGCAAAGTATGTAGCCCTGAAATTTCACAATTTACCCATCGGGAAGATGGACAGGATTTCAAGAGCGTATTTGGAATTTTCAAGAGATGGTTCTACCAAAAATACAAATCCATTGAAGACAACGATAACGGCGATTGACGATTTTGACGAAAATTCATTCTTTGACAAATGTGCATATGTAAATGCCCCGTTGATTTCGGCAAGTGTGTTGTGGCCAATGGCAGTATGGACAGAGCTGAAACGAGTACAGTCTCCAGATATCAAAGCGATAATTGAGAAGGTTATTGCAAGCCCTAAGTGGCAGGAAGGAAAAGCTATCACCTTCATAATCAAGTTTCATGGAGGACAAACAAATGTTACCATTAATGCTGTCTCCTCGTCAAAGAAAGGACCTGACAAGGCACCATCACTCCATATTTACCCCTAACGTATCTACTTCTTGCTTCCTCTGGTTAGGATTTCAATACCATATGGTATTTAAAAATCCTGTGGGAATCTATCTGTCTTCTTTATGCTCTGAAGTTGAATCTATCTATCTGTATCAATCTCTATTTCTCTCCTCAGATATCTTCTTATGTTAGCCCAGTCGTCTTACTCTTCCCCGACTTTTAAGCAGTGCAGGGCATTCTCCATCTTCTTTGTTTGAAATACTTTGGAGTCCTTAAAAGTCGTTCGGTCCCACTTGCTTTCTTCACTTCGTGTAGTTACATGCATCCATCTATCTTTCAATTGATTTCTCTCATTCTATCACTTCTTATGTTAGCCTCGCCTTCATCATCTTAGATGACCCTTCCAGCAGTGCACAGCATTCTCTATCTCCTCTTTTGGAAATATTCCTTGTAGTCCTTGTATGTCGGTCGGTCTGATTTTCTTTCTTCACTTCTTGTAGTTGAATGCAACAGTCTTTGTTTTTCTTTATCTCTCCTTACATTACTTTTTATGCTAACCTTATATTCTCCATTTTTCATGACCTTTTCAGCAGTGCACAGCATTTTCCATCCTCTTTATGGGAAGTATTTCGGATGTCTTATAGGCCAGCCGGTTCAATTTCTTTTCTTCGCTTCATATAGTTGAATGCATCTATCTATGTTTATCGCTAATTATCCCCTTGTAATACTTGTGCTAGCCTTGTCTGCTAGGTGTACTCCTGATTTAGCGACAGATTTATCAGAAGTTTACCAGGGAGGCATTGCAAGGACAAAGCTGTATATAATCGTAGAGCAATCGTTTGCCTAACAATGACTTCTTTTACTTCTTTCCACTGCATTCTACTTCAAGGATTTAGACTCCTCCGCAGAAACACTTGCAATTAATATGGCGAAAAAGGATGACGTTAAGTCCGTGACACGGAAAGATCTTGGCGGTAGATTGCTAATTTTACACGTGGAAGATCGTGGGTTCGACACCCCGCCCACACATGCTGAAGAATTAAGAATTCATACATAATGGTGACTTACTTTGTACTTAACATAAAAACATTAATAAAACTGAGCACACTATGATAACACTTGGCATGGGGTTTTTTTTAAGTTATTTTGAGGCGGAAAATAATGTCGCATAATATCCCAACAATTTTATGTGGTAAATGTGCCTGGGAAAGAGATGAACGGAGAAGTATCTCATCTTTCATGTGCTATATTTTAATACTTTCGCCAGAACACGGCTTTATATCACTTGTATGATGTAAAACTATCACTTGCTCGTAGATGTTGCCAACACAAATAACTGTTGCTGTGATTTATAAACTGTAAACGTTTGATAGTTACCGAAAAGCGAATTATCATCGCAGAATTTCGAGAGACAAATCATTGCCCCAAGTGGGAATGGAACTCGCCACTTTTTGCACTCAGAGCAGTATGTGCTAACCACTGAGCTACCGAGACACTCAAGACGTGAACTTGATGGTGATTTGGTTTGGTGGCCACGTCACTTTACTCGTCATCTGATTTATTTAACTGTAAAGCATAAAAAATGTCATTTTACAAGATAATGATCAAATCAGTGGAGGGGGAAATTTCATGAAGAGACGGGAGCAGGCACCGTTGACAGCACAAAAACAGTTACCATCAGTTTTCTTTGATGCACATATGAATTTGTTGAAGCCGTTTTTTGAAAACGGTAATTTACTGCCCCTTGTCGCCCCAGTATCAGAAGCGTAACTGGGGCAGATGCCCTCAGTGCCCCCGTTGCTCAGGTGTCGTTGGGTCGGACGATACTGCCTATAGAGTTGTTGCGGTTGACTCATTTCATGGATGAGATTAAGGCAGAATCCGTTGGTTCATTATAAGAAAGATTTGCAAACTATACTTACTACTGCTAAGAAGCAGCCGAGCATTGTATTAAGCTTGACACGGCAACCGAGTACTGGACGTCTTAAAAATCTTTTTTGGAAGTTACAAATCAGGATTGAAGGATAGATGAATCGTTATGATAATAAATAACCCCAACACGTAGGAACTCTCAAAAGAGAACTACAAACTTTATTCCTAGTATCACGAGATCTCTTTGACAAGAAACAATGAATTTTACTGAGAAATTCCCACATTATTCATTTACGTTAATTTAGGGTATTATTGATAAATTACAATATTACATTGCTAATTGCACAGGTCACTACAGGATATTGGATTCTTGAAGAGATAAGCAAAGAAATGAAATTTCATTTAAATCTGAGAAAAATCTCCTGAATTATGACAATTGAAATATTTACGTTTTCCTATACAACCACTGTGTTTCTGGCTTGGTTCGTCAAATTATGATCCAGACTAAAATTGCAGAGCTTTGATAAGGAACGAACTGACCATCGATAATATTTCTCTGATAATATTTGAGAAATATATAAACAATTTCAGCCTTTTGGATCATTTTGTGATGCACTTTTTAAATACTTGCTTCCAATCCAGAAATTCTAAAAAGTAGATTTATATGACGTCCTCACTTTAAAACTAACATTGTCTAATACATTTTAAGCATTATTTAAGAGACTGCTTTGTATATAAACGTGATTGCTTGGTTAAAGTGACGCACTTGTAGAATTCTAAAATATGGCATCAAATAAACTCTAACGATGTCAATTCAATTTTTGGAATTCTGTGGATAATTTTTTGGCGCGTGCGAGGGGAGCACAAATGCAGGTGATCAGCAAAGATCTTTTTTAATATATGGGCTAACAAACGAGAATTGACAATCCTCTAATTTTATATGGAAGTCAACATTCCCAGTCATACGCATTCGGTCTACAGTCGTGCGACCCGGGTTCGACGTCCTGGTGGTCATAATCATCCTTTACTTCTGTTCTTAACATAGGACTACCCTGTCGACTTCTATATGGAATTCATGCAAATGATGACAAAAAGATACCTTGCAGGCACAATATATACGCCGCTTGTAAAGTGTATACATTGATAGACAGACACCCAAGAACAAGAGTGGACGATCGGAGTTGAATGACTAATAGTCTTTCGACCTTCCCTATTGTAAATCTGTAGTTAAAAACAAACTGTTGCCTAATATCACTATAGTTGTGCAAATGAGTTCAATTAAAAGGCTGTTTTGTTGTTATTTTGCGCGTCGTTTAACGCACATGTCATCCTCGCTGCTTTTCAGCCTTTCCAATCGCTTCCCCTATTTATGAGTTTGTATAAATCCATGATAAGTTTGGCTTAATATGGTTTGCAAATGATAAATGTAAATCAACTTTCACTGTCTTTACATCACATGCAGGGTTGTTCTTTGAGCACAACTGTAGAGCAATCGGGCTAGTGTATGACAGATGGATCTTTCTGTTCTTCAAAAGAGCAATTGACACAATTGACATTTTCTCCTACCTTTGACCCTCCATTACACTCACTGAGATGTATTCGCTTCACACTTGTCTCATTTAAAATTTTAAATGACTCATTTTACTTAGAACTAGCTAATGAATCCTATTTTTCGGCACTGTAACCCATTCTTTGCTAATCGTTAACAAATTATGTGTTAAATATGAAAATAAGTGTTGATTGGAATTTAAAGGCATCCAAAGGCTAAAAGTATTTTTGAGCGTCAGACAAAGCTTTTTCGTCTTTCACCTTCTTGATGTTTGGTACCAAAATATAATCGATTAAGCAAACCGTTTCTACCTTGTTACTCCAATGTTGTTCATTGTAAGCAAACAGAATGCAAGCCAGTAGGGTCTAAATAAGCTGGAATGCATGAATTATGCCATCAATTGATGCCATCAGTAGTGTCAATAGCATGGGCTATGGCACTTTATTAGTTTTATGGCTATTCATAATGAAATGTATTTCTCATATTGAGTAGTCACCCTGGGTGGCACTCCCATTATGGGCCGACAGAGAGGTCCAGTTAGGGTCAAGTAAAGCCAAAACCAAATTTTAAAACCACCTTCAAATGGTAGTGTATTTTTTTACAATAACCTCCATATGATAGTATAATTACCAAACTTTTCCTGGGACCTCCAGACTCCTTTACTTTCTTACCCACCCCCCCCAACGGCGGCTGGCACCACCGCTAAGCCCATTAAGTTGGAAAGTGCTGTAGGGAATTAAATATATGTTAGGAGTAAAAGGAAATTTGCAAAGACTTGTTTGTCCTTGCCAAATTTAGAATGGTCTACATAATAGGTACGCGATTTTATTTTCTTAGAAACGTTTTTGAACAAACATGATAGGAAACGTTTCTCTGGTTATTTTTACTTTTGTTCTGAAATTGTTAGATATATAAACAAAAAATTGCTCTTTCTTTACCTTGTTTTTGTTACATCACTCTATGTGTCTTTCACTATCTTAATTTGATCTTTCTAAAATTTAGAAAACGTCCAAATATTTTGTTAAGCTCAAATACTAATCAGACGCAGTGAGACATGTTTAAGGAGGTGATGAACATTATTCGATTATTAAAACTAAAGTTTGCTAAATATGGTTATCAAAGGTGAGGTGAATTTGGCAAACTACAGTGTGAATTTCGTCCTTACTGTAAATATGATTCTAGTTGCCAGTAGTTTTTAAATTACCCTCGATACAACGAGTGAAGACCACATCTGCTATTCGAAAATATGCCATACTAATATCGTATTTGTATAATAGCGAGTTTATAAATGCTCTTTAATCAATGCAAGCAATCAGATGATCATGAATAATAGTTTCGATTCCTTCTTAATAGAAATTTTCTTGTTTAAATCCTAGATCCAAAACCCTTTGTATGTCAAATATGTGGTTTTTGTAATATAATAATCAATTCACGGTAGATTAGAAACTATTGGAGAAAGCTGTTTTATGATGTTTCTCTATGTCACAGAAATATGCCATACTAAAATCGTGTTTGTATAATATCGCGCTTAGAAATGTTATTTATCGATTTGAGATGAAATTTAAAATGCTAAGCCAGCTAACTTTTTGGTACTATCGCTTTAAAGATTGGCGTAATATTGTTTAGTTCTTGAAAGCAAATGTCCTGTCAAAAAATCGAAATCATACCTTAACATGTTTTCTTCACTCCTTTTCAAGCTTCTCATCTTTCTCCGCCGTTTGCTACTAAATTTATTTCATGTCTAGAGGAGAAAGAGAGGGGGACAGAGAGACATAGGAAGGAGGAACCATTTGATACAAACAACAGAACGAGGGAAAGACAGAGCGAGCTAAAAGTATTCCAAGAGTGTAAACTTGCGCCAAGCCCATGGTATCAGGTTCGAATCCCAGTTTATCGAAATTCAAATGACCTGGAGTAACAGGCTTTCCCCCGCCATGATTTCCTTACTAGTTGTAGTTTTATGAAGGTATTATAACCGAAAATTTCCAAATGATCCAGAATCCTGGATTTGATCTAGATCATCACTAAAAGAGAATCGGCTGGAGCTGGTCTGGAAGGGTAAAAATTTCGGATCGATTCTTTAGCAACTTTTTGAATTATTGTGCAACCAACCAACCAACCAACAGACAGACAGACAAATAAACCCTGGTAAGTACACAACCTTCTTGGCGGGATGTAATAACGACCCATAGTTAGCATTTGAGAAAAGCTACCTTTCTAAATGTGAAAATAGTAAATCAAGTTGATGCCATTCTAGTCATGGCACACTTAAATCTATGATCTTATTTGGCCAAAACATTTAACTTAGATTTCTCATTGAGATAACAGTCTGTTTTGACCAGGATCACAAAGAAATCTCGTATCTTATCAAATATAGCCAAAACAGCCTAGACATGTCATTACGCCACAATAAATGAACGAATTAAGCTCATAAAGAAACAATTACACCAGACGTATAGATTCAGTATATACAGTAAAACCTCTAATTGTCCACATTCTCTATCAAACTCTCTCCAAGCAAAACTGTTAAGCAGAAACTTGAGATAATCTTCTCTCTTTTGAGTGGCTTTCTAACCTTGGCGGAGGAAAACTTTTATTAAATTCCATTATCATAGTGTTAGAATTTGGGAGCTTCCACACATTTTGTCTTTAATGCTGATTTTGAAACAAGCCCGCTCTTAAATCAACCTTGATAGAGCCTTAAAAGTAACAAAAAACTCCCTTGGACCATACCCACGTTGTTAATATAATGCATGTGTGTATTATATTTCGTTGAGTTCTTGGGTTTTCATTTATATGCAGTATTTTATTACCGCTGTTAAGTAGGTTTGCAAAGCTACACAGAGCAAGTTTCAAAGTTTAACCCCATACAACTGACAATAGTATGCATTTCAACAGAAAGATGTATTCAGTACAAAGTTCAAGTAAAATTGATTTGCTCATAATCTTTATCGTGGAAACCACGCATACTAGACACATGTCCGTCTTTTTCTTACGGAAATAAAAACATGTTTAGCCTTATTCTAACGAAGCATAGAGAGGTCTTCATGGATTTCTGAGCCTGATGACAAACAGCGCCAAGACATCTCCTTTTTTCTGAGGAGGCACTCAAGGTGTTAGTCAGTCACCTGATGTGGCAGCCTGCTGCTGCCGAGGACTTCGGACCTCGGTGTTGGGTCAAAGGCCTTTCAAGGAGCTCCAACCGTCACCCCCACCAGCCAGGCTGTGTCTTGACCTCTTCAGGAAGACCAAGTAGGCGTCTATATAAGAACAAACGTAGGCTTATTAGAAGCAGCTATGTTCTTACGCACAACGTTTTAATTTATCAAAGACGTGCTGATCAATTACCACGGAGAAGGGGGCCTGGAAAGCCTTTAGATGACGCCCCCTTACTCGATAATTCCAGTACAGCAGAGCAAAGAAAGAACGAAAAGTAGCTTTAATTTGATGGCCTTTTGTAGGCGCATTTTGTGGGGCATCTAAAGATATGTTTTGCACATAGGTATCCATGTAAGTCTTATATCCCCTCTAATTCTTATTACAAGACATACCACACAACAGGATGCTGTGGAGTCCGCTTTTCGCCACAAGTGCATTGATCATCATTTCTCAGATCAATGCAGAACACATAAATGCAGTCCGAACGTAAGGTGTTTGAAGAACCCATTGTTGACGATTAATTTCATTACCTGGAGGTTTTAACGAGGAGCTTGAAATGTAAGTACGAAGTTGTTAATTAGTTTTATTAGTATTACAAATTTGCACAAATTTTTTCAAAAAAAATCTTACTTTCAAACTGTCAAATTCTCATGAGTTAGGTCTCATCGGACCAAGCAAAATAGCAAAATAAAATCAAAGTACTTACTGATTGTTTCGGTATATACACAGGCTGATACATAAGGGGACTAACGTATGACAGAGCTTATACATAAGGAGCCTTCTGCATGAGAGAGCTGATACATAATGGGCCGAACTGACACTTTGTATATATAAGCAATGTATGATGAATAAAGTCTTATTCCTCTGAAGATCGTCCATCGTGATGGGTCAAAACTGTTGTCAAAATGTGGTAAGATTGATGCACTTTTACCTTCAGCTAAATTCTAAGGAAAATGCGTTGCAAAAATCTTTATATCAATAACCGCTATACTTCGCCCAATACTTCAAAATTCCATGGTGAAAATCTAAAATTAAAACCATTTGACGTAATTGTTGAATTGTTGCTAAAAGTAAACAGGACTCAAATGTGCATACTAAGCTGAATTAACGTTCTCTGAACCCAAGCACAAAATTTGCGCGCGTTCCTTTTTGAGCTGTGCATATTATTTTTATGAGCTGTGCACATTATTTTTATGAGTTATGCACATTATTTTTATGACTTGCACACATTTTATGTAAACTGCCCACAGAAGATCCTCAGCGTGCGAATTAAAGTTTTAGCGTGTGTTGAACTGCACCTTTGCTTGTTTTAACAATTTGCTTAACTGAATCAAATTGGTTTTTGCGTTTTTGTTTTAAGGCCGAGCAAAATATATACATCTTGATAGTGAAAGGCTAAAAAGTTTAAAATAAATTCTGAGGAGAGACGGTCATAAATTACTTTTTGAAGACGTCTTAAATGCATGGTCCGTTATGACGATTAGAGCTTACAAGTGGACAAATGTCTCGGTTTCGTAAGTATAGCGCTGACATTATCATGGATGGAAACATAGGGATATGCTCAGTTATTCTTCTAAATCGCGGTATTCAATATGATGGGGAATGAAGTCCAACTGTTTCTTGTGTAAATTTTCGATACCTGCTATATCAAACCACGGTGCTTATGATACACAAAAAACGATTTATAATAACTGGTTGTACATTATTGATTTTCTCAGGCTTGGCTTTCATTACAAGATTCAAAAATAAGTCAAAGAAAACACCGACCTCCCCTTTTTTCAACTGATCGTCATGCACCCGAGCAATACGCACTATGAAGACACGATAAAAACTTATGGTTCATATGCTTTTTCTATTTTGTACCCAAAATGGGTAAAACTTATAAAAATTAACCAAGAGCAATATTCGAAACAGTAACTGCGTAGCAGAAGAGTGTATCAAGTTTTAAGGAAGTTACCAATATAAATGATCTTCTGAGTTCTTCTACGTTCATTTGGAAATGATAGCAAACATAGTAGCAAGTCCGTAAAGTTATCAAAGATACTAGGGAGAAACATAACGATCATACATTATGATAAGATAAGATAAGATAAGATAAGATAAGATAAGATAAGATAAGATAAGATAAGATAAGATAAGATAAGATAAG
>JANTCA010003120.1:0-10959 GCA_024741275.1 Chironex yamaguchii | reverse complement strand
TACATACATACATACATACATACATACATACATACATACATACATACATACATACATACATACATACATACATGTATACATATATCAAACCTCTAGGCCATCACCGCACAAAGATTTGGTGAAATAGTGATGGTGAAATATCTGAAATAAGACTTTCAAAGTTCTTGATATTATGAGACAAAACCCAGCAGTGGATAAGTGAGAGACTCATGAATTCAATATATTTCCATTCAAAAAAAATTGAATTAAAAAAAATTAAAATTTTCGAATTTCTATGTTAGCAAGGTGTACACAACTTGCATTTGATTTAGTTACTATCTACTCTTCTAGATAATAAATACAAGAGCACACATACTTATTAAACTAAACAACCATATCTAGTATACACAATACCAAATAACTATACATACTGAATTAACATACAAGAAAAATGTTACTACAAACAACACTTACTTCTGACTGTCATCCATTTCTGATCCAAGAGGCTGTGTATAGAGTGTCTCATGAAAAACAATAACTGCCGGACCTAAACTACAAAGAGGCACATCCATCTTGTACCTTTCTTGGACAGATTTTAAATCCTTACTGAAAAACTTCAAGTATGCATCTGACGCATCACCTAAAAATGTAAACATATCACTATGTAATCTTTCTGCTCGGGTTCTATACAGTACAATATCTGAAATAGCCAAAACTTTAAGGAGAAGTCTCATTCTTCTGTTAGAATTTTCTGAAGCACCAAGTAATCCTTCAGTATCTACAATAAGAGCATCGTGAACTTTATCATAGGCAATCCAAACTCCAACTGTACATGACTTTTGTGATGAGGAAACTTTGAATACCTCTGAACCTCCAAAAAATGTATGATTCAATGTATGAGATTTACCATCACCAGTGTTACCAAAAATTGATATGACTTTTAATCGTATGTTTCCTTTACAATGTAATCCTTCTGTTAGCTCTTCTAACGATGTTACCTGAAATTGAAACAAAATATCAATTGAACAAGAACAAAACATAGAGTACTTGTAATAGAGGAAAAAAATAGCCAAACAAACAAATTTGATTTATGAGAAATAAATAATAAATCCTTTTGATTAAAATGTAGGTTTGCAAAACCAACAAACAGTGAATAATGATAATCCACAATTTATAACATAAGTTAGTGGATATGATACCTTCTTACACTTCAAATTAAAAAAGCCCAGAATAAAACACAAATGAGAAAACCAAAAAGAAATTTCATCTGCTATAATTTCTATATGGCAGCAAGTCAGCAAAACTAGTCTGGTATACAAAATCTTATCCATTTTGAATCATTCAAATCAAGGTCTCCCAAAACATTATCACCTTCCAAAACTTTCAACTCAAAATCCATGAATGCAACACATACTCCTGCACCAATAACATGAACAGCATTATCATCCACCCAAACTATCTTCGGAAAAAACAAGAGAAAAATTTGGATTTGTGCCAAACGTTGCCAGCTTCACTTCCTTTTGTCTTGAAAACAGGAGATATCCAAATAAAAAGCTGGTGCTAGTGAATTTAAAATATGTATAGTACGGTAACGATATGTCTTGGATGATAACATAATATGTATATATTTTGCTTTCAGATACTTTGAAGTTTACTCAGTTTGGGGTGATTTATTGGTGTAATCTCAAGGGAGGTAGCTGGCAAATAATTATTAGGGGCCACAGCCCAGCATAATGGGAGGAACGAGAATCCTAGCAACTTTGAGCAGCAACTCAACTCTTTCTTGATTGTACCCATAACCAACACGTTGGTCTATACTGACCTTTTGCTACATATCTACCTATATACAAATCTGCCTATATGCAAATTAAGTCCAAAATGCCTCTCGGGCAAATAGTGTCCCGCAATCAATGTGCATGCTTTCGATGATTTTTGCAGCTAAATGCATGAACTGGGCACTGAGAGATTGGCAAGATTTCAATGTGACCCTCCATGAACTTTCACTTCCAGTTTGCGAGTCGCCGCCTTCTCGGTCTTTTTCCAGGGGTGGTTTATGTCCATCTTCACTTTGTGCATTGACCGTCTAGAGGTCCTATGATTTTCCATGTTTTACCCTGTTGCCACTGCCACAATCAATCTCCATGAACGCTTGCACAAAAACCTGCTATCTACCACAAATGGAGGGCTTGTTAAGTGGGGATCTTCTGTGATCGCTGCTCCAGAAAGGTCTTCTAATGGATTCAGTGACAGTGGCTTCCGCAGTCCATTTATAGGAAAACAAACACGCAACCAACAGATGTAATTGAGGTACTACTGTTAGATAAATTCCTACTAGTACTGTAGTAAGCAGGATGATGTGTCGTATAGTCAATGTTTTCAGCAGTTGCCATTGCTTAACACAATTTGATGGTGCGATTTGGAATATCGTGGCTAAAAATTGATTTTTAATAATCCCTGTATAAGTAGCACAACTTCAATCCACTTTCATCATGGTGGTTTGTTTTTCTAAGGCTAGAGGTCAGGTTCCAGGCTTACAAGACAACAGCTACCTGTTGTCCCATTAAGGTATCTTTTAATGGGTACAATCATGATGCTACAAGCTATTTATCTAGCAGCCAAGCCCTGCTACATGGGCTTGATCGCCACAATGAATAAAAATATAAATAGACATGGCAGTAACATCTCAAGTATATTGCTAGTCTCAAACCTTAAGTATTGCTACTTCTGTAGAGCAATGTGGTTTCAAGTACATTTTACTTTACAAATTGTACCTGCAATGTATGGAAGCTTTTTTCCACCAGGCTATTGCACAGGCAGGGCTTTTCCTGGGGGTGTGCTTACATCCATCTAAGCTGTGTGCTTTTATCGTCACAAGCTCCTAGCATCTTAAAATCAGTCTAGACTTTCTGAAGCATGCACATTTGATTCTTTGTTCCTTCTTATATACTATGCTAAGGTCCACAACTGTTGTGTTGTGATCATAACTGAGAACTCTTTACAACCAGGGTCCAAAGTTGTGGGTCGGAAAAGAAAACTAGGAGCAGTCCAATCAATCCAAATTGTAGTGTCATTCAATGCCTCTTCGACAGTACGTTTTCTATTTACTGGCTTCATCAAGGGCACAAACATAATAAAACCGATAAAAAAAGCTGCACAAAGCATAGGCAGTTGTTAATTTTGTGAATAATGTTGCATCTTGGGATTTGTTTCATTGCATCAACAGGTCCTATCATTTTCTGTGTGTTCACATATCACACATATCACTTAGCTTTAAAAGTCCTGCCTTTTGTCTGCAGAAAATCATGCACTGTTATTTTTCTATAAGCACTGTGAATTTTTCTGGATTTATTGTCCCAGGGGATGGGTAGCCTCCAAAATATTGGGGTGGCACATGTCCCAGCCCCCAACCAGCTACCTCCCAGATACACTATATGAATCAACCCAATACTCTAGTATCTATTGTTCTATTCACACTGTGGCCCAAAGGCTGAGGTAATGGGGACAGTACTACTCTGAATACCAAATACTGTGGCAGTGAATTTTCATTTTTGATGACAAATATCCTGAGGAACCAAAGAACAAGAAACACACAAGGTAAATGATGATGCACAACAACAAAACGTTGCTGACAAGGATGGTTGAAAAGCACAACATTAATTAAAATAACTCAGATTTAAAGGAAAGAGATTATGCTTTTTCTAAGAGTGTTATAACTCATATAATCATAAAACACATATATCATAATCTTTGTGATGGAAGATTATTGACGTTTTGTTGCTCAATTTGATACAGTGTTCAATTCACTCTTTTCTGACCTAGGGCCTATCTTCTGTATTGTTTGGTGACGGTAAGCTGTTATGGAATACATAAGTATGAGTGCTGTGTACAAATCTGTAAAAACCGTGGTGACCTTGTCTCTCAAACAGTTGAGAAGGTTATTATAAGTTTAAAATAACTGTCTATGACGATTTAATTAAATTAGAAGACTGAAACACTGAACTGACACTAGAAAGTTGTATATCTAGTAATACCTTTGCTATATATATTGTTGCAAAAAAGATAGTCCCTTAAATATTGGTCAACTGACCATTTTTGAGAGTGAAGTGTGATAACATAAGATTTGGAACTACGAGACACAGAATGCTATACAACAAATACGACACCCGAATTCTGTGTGTAATTTACAGTCAGGCGGAAGATAATGACTAATCAAGTTTCAAATATGGTAAGTGAAGAGTCATACTCTAACAGAAGTAACGCTTTCTTTTGATGTTCATCATTTAAACTACAAATTGAAAGAACGAAAGCTTGCTTGCTTGATATCTCTGTATTAGGTAGTCAGCTGATGTAAACGTGTCAACAACAACCCAGCGAGAAATACTGCGGTATAGACCAAGATAATAACTTGTATCATAACTAAATTGTGAGATTATCAAAGGGGAGCATCAGACGCTAGCACAAGTGCCCAAAAATCAAAAGTTTGCGGGTTGTTCATTTGTATAACAAGCATAAGAAAAAAACGGGATTAGTACCTGCAGTTTTTCACTACCATCAAGTATCAACAAACTCTTCGGTGAATCATGTGAATTCACTTGGATGCTTGCTGGCATGCTTACTTGATGACTACTTTCTCCTGAACGACCTTCCTCTGGCCTTGAATATTTCTTTCCGCTTATTCCCGACTTCGCGGATACACCATTTTCAACTGGAAGATTTGTTTTAATGTTAAACTTCTCTATGAATGCCGGCACCCCAGCTGTACTTATATCTGTCATTGTGTGCCGAGTCCGCAAATGGGCTGGGTTATGTATCGAAGAACTGCATTTGATACACAGTCGTTTATCGCATTCTTCGCACATTACAACTGCCTGCTGCCTCTTTGACTGACATACTTGGCACTGAAACCACTGTTTTTCAGTAACGCTTTCCGCAACTTCTTTTTGTCCAATCTGGAGATTGTTTTTCTCCTTGGAGTCCCTATGTGAGGATGACGTAAGACAGACATCTTGATCCATAACGTCAAGGACGCTATCCTTCAAATCTTGCTGTCAAGAAATACCTATGCATTTCTGCATAATTCCTAGGTCAGAATAACCTTTTGCTATTGTGTACATTCATTAACGCGCTAAATATGCTGTTATTGCTCGTTTTAACACATACAGCTGAGCCTCTGTGGCTCAAAGCAACTTCCACTGTTTACATCCTAACTGCTGAATAAGCAACACAAAGAGCGCACGCGCACTCTATTCTAACTTCCTGGACTAGATTCCAGATTCCTACTTCAAAAGACGCCACAAAAATGTCACCAAAATACTCCGCAGCTAGTTCAAGATCAAATATATATTTAACGAGGGTCTAAAATTGGTTTCAGATATTGAAAACGAATTAAATTTCTGCAAAAAAGTTATCAGACAAATGCCTCTTACTATAATAATACATCTCTTAAAGGCAGACGTAATTTCAGGTTTTGGATTTATGTCAAACTGTCATCAAAGCATGTCTTGGTCACACGCAAGAGGCATCGTGGGACGTACTAGTAACTTTTTGTTGTATCTCTGCATGAGCACAAGAACAACTATTATAGTACCGTGGATCAAAGCCTTCCGAATTAATGGAATAGATTCAATTCAGATTATAAAGAATCATTTGAAACTTTAATACGAGATGTTTACTTTTTGAAGAATTTGCTATAATAAATTCACTGCTGTAACATGCTCAGCACATCCATGTCCCGTTTCTCAGGACGTAACGTACACTTTATGTATTGGTTCTATTTTGATCTCTTTTTTAGAGATTTCTATCGGTCAGAGATAAAAGTATTCTTCTAAGGCATTTGTGCCAGAACATGGTCTCTTTCTTCTGACCATATAGCATTCAATACGTTATATATAATCATGCCTCTATTACCATATAACAAAAAAAAAATTACGAAGTTAAATTACTCTACATCAAACTTCTGCTACAGTTTAAGCCGTACTAGTATAGTTATAAATGTCATGAGTAATACATGTACACTGGTTTGGTAGAAAAGCACATTCAAGGAGATGAGCCATTGTGGTTCATCAGTCACAAGTATCAGTTATCATGCAACCACTCAATACGTTGCACTGCATAAGAAGGATGCACGATCAGGATTGGCTCAAAACGCATTTTTTTACAGGCTGCACTGTAAAGAATTGTACAACTTACCCTTTTCCCTAAGTCGCCGTTCTCGTTTTGATGCCTAAGTCCTCACCTCTCCCACTAGATATACTTGTTCCTAGACGCCATCCGTCAATCCGTCCACCCGTCCGTCCATCCGTCCATCCATCCCTTCTCGGGACACTGATGAAAGCGATTGCGCAGTCAACGACATGACATCACAACATTTTACCGCGCGAGTTTCTATCAATTGTGTTGTTGAAGATGACGTACATCATTCTTCAACCGTGGTGAGCCCACGGCAGTGAGGTGAAAATTCGTTGCATAGTCACCTACAGAAATGCACCTGATTTCAGACTTGTAACAGTTATAGCAGTTGTTACCATCCAAAGCGTATTTAAGAATAACAAGGCTAATTTATGAGCATCTGAATTTTCTTCTGACTACTGTGATCCATGTACAACAAAGCTAAAGTACCGTTAGTGATAAAAAACAAATACAGCCTTCAATGTATAGCACTACTACGTCAAACTTTGTCAATAATTGTCATTTTCAGTACAAAATACATGCATAGACATCGTTTCACTTTAAAATCTACCCTAAAATTGCATGAATGTTTAATCCATTAATCTACAACTTACAATGCTGATGCTGCATTCTGCTTGGGAAAGTTGAGATCGACGTTAGAAGAATACCCCGGGACTCATCGGCAGACATAAACAAGTGCACGTTTAGCGAAGAAAATCCCGTCTACATTCGTCTAAATCTACTGACGTCTAGCCAATCGCTTCCATGTGTGATATATTTTGACCATCTTTATGATTTCAGTTTAAAGAAGTCCGGAACACCTGTGTCAAGCACAAATTTTTTCAAAAGAGGAGCATTCGGGATCCTCTAGTATTAAAAACAAATAAACCCAAGGACAACAACAAACAAGTTGCTGTCAAACCAATTTCTCAATTTGCCTATTATGTAACTTCAGTTACGATTAATCGCCTTGTTGTTCGGTGGCTCTACGTGGCAAACGTAATCTTATTGGGTTAAGTAGAATTGGGTTAAACCTTTCTGATCATTACAGATACTGATTCCTCCAACTGGGTTGCCCTTTTAGGTGGGGAAATAAGTACTCACTGTCACTGATTAATAATGCTAGTCCTTAAAAACCCCAAAATCGGTTTCACATCTTACATTTTGTCCTATCTACAAGTTAAGTCTACCGGTGACTCGTTACCGAGTCATGATATCAAATTACTGTCTCTAAAGGGCCGCGACATATAGGAGTCCCGTCTCAAGCACAATAATTCTGATCTCTGCAGCGAATGACGAGAAATAACGTCATCCTGAAGCTAACCAGAACACAATGTCAACAACTGGTACAACATTCCAAACAAGACAATTACGTAAAGGCTATTCATGTACAAAATAAATGACAAAGAATTTAAAGAAATAAGAAATATCACTTAACAAATACAAAAGGGCCATTATAGAAGTCAATACGTGGTCTTGTGTAAAGAGCAGGGGGGAAGTTATGATTGTGACCACAGGAGAGCCGAAGCCGAGTCTCACAATAGACTTCCAATGTCGTAAGTGGACGATCGGGGTTAAATGACTAATAGTCTTTCGACCTTTCCTTTTGAGCTGTTCAGCTCGGAGGCAGAGGCGTCAGATTTGCAGCCGGGAGGCCGCGCTTTGACGCTTTGGTGGTCGCAATCATTGCTTTACTTCTGTTAAATACAAAAGGGCAGCAGTCCACTTCTCAAAAAGAGAGTTTCCTATTTTCCTCAGTTACTCTGAACATTACGTTAACGGGTCAGAGGGCTGACGAGGCCAGAGTCCCACCTCCACCCAATAAAATAGTTGGGAATCTTCAATATTATGGGTGCTCAGGCACGAATTCTTCAAGGTCGGGTAACGTTTATGACAGTGGGTCCGTCAGACTCTCAATTTTCTCGTCTTCCGTATCCAAGTGCTATGTACAATACTTAATACAACATACAGATTTTAACTCTTCAACGAAGTCCGAGGTAACATTCCCAACTTTCGGTAACCGAGGGATAGAGTCACGGTATTTTAATGGCATGATAACTCGTGATAAGTCAACAATAGCTCTTGGCCACACCATCCCATCAAAGTATTTTCTTCTGTGAAGGCAACAGCAATAATTGTGCAAGGATGAAATGCCATTAGAGCGGGTGAAGGTAAGACTTCGATGCCCTCGTGGATATCGACGTCACTCTTTATGACGCTGAACGGTAGTTAGGTATAGTCTTTACTGTTGCAATAAATGATCCCTGCAAATCTAACTGCGAAAACAGGTTCACTAGTTAAAAACCCTATGTAACCTTGGCAGGGTTTAAGGCTCAATAAACTACGCAGTCTAAAAATCTATTTATCGGCTACAGAAAACCACATGGTATCTAAGTCAGGATTCCTTCCTTAAGAATATAATAGTTTTTACAGAAATCAACGTAAACAACCCAATATTCGGATTAAATAGCCAGCAACAAAAACAATTTTAGCATCAGAAAAGAATAAACTAGCACCTAACCTAAGATCTAGTAATCGATTCTGACAATGTACTGCTATAAACTATACCTGAAAGCGTAATCAACCTTAAAAATCTAAACGGAGACCGCCCGCGTCACTTCAAATAGAGATCATAATTATATGATCGCGAGGGAGGAGTCAAGTATCAGTCAGCATCATATTGGGAAAGGCAACTCAGAGGCCAATAGGGTTACAACCCAGGTCTGTAGTTAGCAATTATTAAAAACAGAATGATCGACCCATGACCGATCGATAGGGAGGAATTGACAATCGATTATATGTCAAATAAACATGGATTCGGACCAGGGAAGATCAAGGACTTCCAAAATGAAAATAAGTGCGTTTACTGTCACAAAGCCATAGTACAAGTATCGAGAGAGTGCTAAAGATACATCCCCAAAAAAACGCCAGGCAAAAAGAGGGCAGCCAGATTGAAATCTCATAGAACGTGAAATGATTCATCCTGGGAGGGAAGCCACAGTGATATGTTTATACAAACGAAATTTGTCCGTAAGCAGGAACTGCGGCAATTGGTGAAATCCTCGCTTGATCGTCACCGGAAAAAATTTTCAAATAATTTATTTGGTAAGTAGAAAATAGTGAAATTTCCTGAAATTAACAAGGGACTCACGAAAACTAAACAATCGCTAAGCAAATTTATGTCTAACCAATGGTCATACTTGGAAATCAATGTGAAGTAAAGTTTTCTCAACATAAGATATAATGCTAACCCAGGAAGCATTCTATCCTAAAGGAAGTCGAATACCTTACAATTTAAAGATAACCACCAGAGAAATTAAACAAACCGTAGTAATGATTGGTAGTAATGAATTGTCAAAAGTACGACATTCATCAATTCGCGAAAACAAGACCTGTCTAAGGTAAGAAACGGTATAGAATATAAATCTATTCCTTATTCGTACACAAACCAGTCACGAACTCAGTCCAAATTACAGTGCGGGCGCAATCCTGCTTCATTTGAGTAAAGCAGCAACATATTCATAAACCCGTCCACAGGTTCAGAAGCACGTTTACGCATGCTTCAGAATCCACTGCACAATATCACTGACATCACTACTCACCAAAACGATTGTATATGTTCGAATGAAACACGACACGCAGTATAAGAAATATGTCAAAATGTATACTGCATTGCATTAGCACCTATATGAACAGCATATCCTATACACTGACAACAGAGAATACTATGCTGTTTTAGTGTCTTCGATTAAATACTTACACGCTTATGAAAAACTGAACAACCAGTCAAGACTGTACTTATTGTACTTACAAAAACAAAACTTAACATTTTATCACTTGCATCACAATTATCTCCCCTCTTCACACCATATACTTATCATCAAACTACTCCAGCTGTACTGTGAACGTATAGCACTTCTTTAAGGACATTGTAAAAGTGTCATATAAAGAATTTGAAAATTTTGCTGGTTGCATGTTCCATTCACCCTTACCTTCAGTAACTAAATTTAAGCTGATTTCCTTTTGAGGAGGTTGACTCCAGATTTAGAAATAAATATCCTTCCTGTTGCCAGTCAAAATTTCGGTCTTAATTGAATTTGAAAATAGTCCTTTCTAACTGAAATACTTAAACTTCTGCTATCTGGTCGTTAAGATTTTGTAAAACGGATTGCCCATACCGTTCCCATCGATCATCGTCACTCTCGTGCGTCAAATAACGTTGTCCTACTACAGATTCCAAACTTCTTAATTCCAGCCAACAGTCATAGTCCTTGAATAGAAACAGAAGAATAATGGTATTTGCTTTATGCACTCATCAATAAGGAACACAACTCACACTTCTTGGATAAATTTCACAAATGCCTGAAAAATTATTCATCTTTTGGTAACCAAGCAATTTGTACTGGAACCTCACTAATACGACCACCTTCAAAGCATGAGCATTTGGTGATATTAGCGGCGCAGTCGCACCAACGGGGCGTTGTCAAATTACAGTATAGTGCAAAATGCTTTTAAGCAGCATTCTGCTGCACCTATAAATCAACATTTGCAGTAAATGAAAAACCTTACGACGTAATATAATGCTTATGTCCGTTTTCGTTCAGCAGCTCCACCAGTAGTAGAATATATGCACTCAAAACACCAAAAAGTGGTCGTTAGTCACAATAACGCCCTTTTCATGTATGTATGTATGTATGTATGTATATATGGATGTATATATGTATGTATGTATGTATGTATGTATGTATATGTATATGTATGTATGCATGTATGTATATGTATATGTATGTATGTATGTATGTATGTATGTAT
>JANTCA010003118.1:0-10961 GCA_024741275.1 Chironex yamaguchii | reverse complement strand
GGGACAGAGTTGTTAGCACTGTGCCCAACCCCCAACCTGGAGGACCAGTGGAGCACTCTTCGTCTGGCTTCTATCCGTCGACTAGTCTGGCATGGGTGACCCTACCAGGAGCTGGAGCTCCAGCCAGCATAGCTCATGGGATCATTGAAGCACGCAAGCCCCTTCATCACGTCAAGATGGTGATCCCCGAAGGGGTATCTCATGAATACAAACGTTTATTTACAACAGAGTTATTCCAAGGGAAGCTACCTAACTGCTTATTTGTTTTCTTGCCATTCCTACGTATGGCCTTGACAGAGTTGTCTCCATTTCCAAACGGAATGTCATTACTTTCGTTAGAGACACACTGTTATATCAAATACATCAATACAAAGAAGAGGATAATAATGCTTGTTGTGGATGGAGTGTAATTTACAAGTTTAAGTAAATTGTGGTTGCATCTTTTGCATTTACAGTTCTCCGTCAACACTGTAGAATTATCGTTTGAACGACCAATAGTAGTATTTCTTCAACCACTTGTATGTTTACGGATGGCCTACACCTAAATAACTCTTCTTTTTATTCCAGGATCTTTTGCTGGAATTCCACAGAATTCTTAATGCGGATATGTCCTCTGCGAAAGACCTGTCAATTGCTGTTAAAGGTTATGGTTATTTTGCCGGAGTAAGTCACTGTCAGCTTGGACTTTAGGTTTTGGTGGAAGTAGTTTATAAATTTGCTAGAAGAACCCTTCTTTAATCATTTTCAGCCATTATGACCATTGCGTTTGAAAAAATAGAATCTATTTAAAAATCTTTTGTACTTATGATAATCACTGCAAAAATAGTATTTAAAAACGATGTTTACATTTTGGAATAAAAAGTGGTTGGAATAGAGATCGGTATCATGCTTTGTACCCTATTTACACGAGAGGTAAAGCAACGAACGTCATTTCTTACGTCAGTCATCATGTTTACATGATGTCCGTCTGATTGCTTCATTTTGTGAAAAGCAGGTGGATAGAATGATGCGCATTGCTGCATATTTGAATAAAGGACTGGGTCAGTATCATTATTTTTGTCATAGTTATGGCAATAGTATCAATAGAAAAAGGCGAAAAGACAAAGAGAAAATGGAAAAAAGCATTATTGAAAGATTCAGCCTGAAAAAACGAACTCTTGCCTTTTGAGTCCTGGTTTTCTTGTTTTGATGTAGACAGAGTACATTTAGATGGAAAGACGATCTTGCTATGACGAAAAACCGAAAGTATCGTCCTTATGCGTTTTGGTGGATTCAGAACTTTCCTGTAAATGTTTGCTTATGACAAAATCGCTTGTTTTGGCAATTAAGCTTTGTAAGCGCGAGATACTTGTTAACTATAATGAATTAATGCTTAGGGTACACTGGCTGGAACATGTTCAATCCTTTCACCCAATCTTTGAGAAGTGCGACCTAGATACCGAGTCGTACATCAGCACAGAAGTTTATATACGACTAAGCTTTTTTGTACGCTAAATAGGCAAGGTAGGTATTCATAAGAAGGGCATCTTTCCCATGCAGCTTTTACAGTTTCTCCCTGTCAGAGCCTCCTTCAGACTAGCGTCAGAAGGTGTGAACTTCAGAGGATTTGAAGGTCAGACTTACCTGGTTCCAGAGCCCATGCAAACAGAAAATTAACTTAAGTCTTTCGACATGGCGGCCTCTCCCATGCTATCAGGGTATTAGACTAAAGAGACCGGCATGGTGGTCATACCAATAGAAGGTTCTCTTTGGCGGTTGTCTATGCAGAGACAAGTTATGATCTCTTAAATAGGATTCCTTTCTTTGTCCCGTTGTAGTTGTTCTACGTTACCATTTTCCCTATAAGATTTGCACGTGTAAGCCTTAGGTTTCATCACTACTACCAATGCTTTAATTCTGCAGGCCTGCAAGGAGCTTTTAACAGAAGGAGATGTCAAAAAGATGTTTGAGCAAATCCTTCAAAGAGGTCAACACATCTACTCTAGGTCTGGTTTTGGTTTTTTGTTTGTCGTATGTTGGAAATTAGAAACATGGCAGATTGTTCAGGTTTACTTAATAGTTCCTTCAAATTGCACAGTTGCTCGAAAAAATGTTTATACCAAGACTGTGGCTGTTGACTCTCGAAGCATGATCGGTGTATTAGCGAGAAGAACTCTTATTCTTTTTCGCACTTTTTCTTATTTTATTTGATTTTCTAATTGCCGGGTTAAAAACTTAGAGACCTCCCCTATTTTGCCCAATTAAATCTTATAAAACTTATTAGCATCTGTTATAAATTTGACTTTTGACACGTGTTTGCTGTGGACTTCTAACAAATTTTGGATAGTGGTATGCGTTTAACATGCTCAGTGTAGTTCACTTTTTTGCCTCTGTTGTCGTGAACAAAATATAACAATATGTTGAGAGCATACGAGATTTCTGTATCGGTGATAGTTATGTTATACAAAAATAACAAATGCCTTTTTAAATCACTAAATCGGGGCACTGAAATTTTTAAGCAGTTGGTTGGGTTTAACGAGGACATATCTTGTGGGTGTTCATCATCACAGCTGTGTCTATTTGTTTAGAGCCTCTTGTGATAAAGACTGTTTTCTCTGACTTTAAATAATGACTGTATTTGTTTAAGCCGATTTATAGAATTCTAGATACTCTTATCAAGGAGTCATCCCCCGTTATCAGCTCTTGTGATCAATTGTTTTTCCGCTGGAATGTAGGCTTACAAATGGCACGTTTTCGAATGGGAAGGTCTTTATTACCTCCGGTAGGAAGCCTTTGTTTTCATCGGGGTTTGTTTGTTTGTTTGTTTGATTGATTGTTTGTTTGTTAGTTGGTTAGTTTTCAAAATATGTTAAAAATTTATATACGTATCGTTGTGACTTTTTTAAGGCATGTTGGTAGCCTGACTTGCTGTAGCTAATTCTTTTACGGGTATGATCCTGATCAAATCCTGTATTCTGGATCACTGTACGTTTGGTAAAGCCCTGTTAAAACGCTCTCAACATTGCAAGGAACATCACCCAACATTTGTAGAGCGAGTGATTAGTGATGTTCAGGAGTGGTGTTAAAACGCTCTCAACATTTCGACTGAACTTTCGACTTTCGAAGATCCAGTCCTAGGCAAGTTTCTGTTAAGACACAATCTTTTTGGCGCCAATATTCTGAAATCCTGGAGTTGTTAACGCTCTCATCATCTCTGCAACAACAGCTAGGACATCTTTAGTCGACCACTGAACATTTTTGAAGTCGCTCAAACTCAAGTCAACATCGCTGACCACCCTCAACATCATTCAACAAGGTGTTAAAACGCTCTCAACGTTTGCTCTCTACAAATGTTGAGTGATGTTCAGTTTATTACTGAGTGCGTTTTAACGGGGCGTAATGATATCTTCGGAAACTGCAGCTAGTGCGGAAGTCTTCATAGGGATAACCTAGCTACCATGGCGCCTATTGGAACAGCCCATATTTGGTAAAGATTTCTTTTTGAAATCAAACTAGTAAGGATATCATCGTGGGGAAAACTCCCGTTACAGCCACTTATTACTCCACGTGATTTGAATTTTGAGAAAATGGGAATCCCACGTAATACCATTGGCTTAGCGGAGGTTTACGCTCTCTTCTTAGTTGCAAATTGCCATTTATAACCTTTAGAAATGAGACTCCTAACACGGTCGATTTATCAACTATCTAATACTTTAGTACTTTTCCCTGCCTTACCAGCCCTTCTGTTTTTCTGTCAAAACTAATGTGATGTGTATTGCTATTTATGGACAATACTAGGTAATAGCAGTCGTGCACAATATTGAATATGATAGGGAGGATATTGTTTATTGTCTTCGAATTATCGATATATCAATCATTTTTCATGTTGTAGCATTGAAACACAATATGAAGACAAAATGGAATACCTACCTGGTTTTTTGGAGGCTTTAGCAAATATCATTAGAAACATTGATCAGGTATTAAATATAGCATTAAGTCATGTGAATATTTTTGTTTGGGAAAGCCTGAACATGCACGTACATGAGTACTTTATATTCTGCGATTATAAATTTTATTAATGCAGTTGGTTCCTTGACCTAAGACGATGATATGCCTCACTTAGCAAACTCGTATATTTCTATCGATTGTTCTGCCTTGTGGTCCTTGTTTAACCAGAGAATATTTATTGTCAACTTTATACTTTATGATGCTAATAGACGTGACAGATGTACAAGTTTGGTGCAGAGGCGAGAGTTAAAATATGCACATAGGATATGCAGTTTAAAATTCATTATTTTACTGGCTTCATATGCAGTTAAGTCCATTCTTTGTTGTTTTTTTGTCTTCGAAAATTTCAGGTTCCCGATGTATATCTTCTTCCAATGGAGAAGATGGTATTATTGATGTTTGAAAACTACCCTAAATTTGGAAAAGGAGGGAAGTTTTTGTTTCGGAAAGGAATTGTTCAGTTCTTACTGGCGCTTAGCAAAAATGCATCACTTCTAAAAGCATGTTTATCTCATCTTGGTAAGAAAATGTCTTATTCCTATATTAATTGGTAACAGTTTTTTCAGGATATTTTCAGTGTTAAATGGAGTGCTACAAGTATAACGTACTTATCGTACTTAAAGTGAGATATTTGCAACACCTTTATAATAGTATGATACACCGTAAACACCTTGTACACCTATATACACCTTTATTTACTTACTTACACCTATAACACCTCATACTATAGATGATGACCTACTTTGATTCGTCTCCTTGTGTCGTATCGTAGACACATTCGCTTTCGCAGTGACAATCCTGTACTTTTCACCAGTACAAAAGAGCAACAACGCATTGACACTGAGTCGTATTGGCAATCAGTACATTTTAGTTGTACCTTATTAATATTTTAATGAGTCAATCGTTGATGATTCATGCAAGATATGCTCGTTGGTTGCACCAAGCGATAGCTTTATAAAATTGAGAGCAGTGGTTGATCCGTACTGTGACATTCGCATATTGCATCCGTGCCACGACATGGACTAATTTGCTTTGTAAAACTGTTATGTTATAATTCATAACGTTTAAAAAGGCTTTATGTTACTCTTATTGTCATTAAGATCGCAATTTGCTTCAAAATCAGATGAGCTGTATGGAGAATTTAAAAAACGTTAAATTGGTTATTAATTAATTACTTTGTAACTATATGAAATGTTACTTGTGGTATACGTTCACTGCTGTTGCATGGTCATTAATTTTCTTTGAAACCTTTTTAGCAGAGCCAAATTTTTCTTATTCTATTAGTGTACCAGATGGTTATCAGAACATGCTCACATCCTTTGGTGGGAGAAGAGGTAATTTGCTTTTCGTCAGTTAGCTGTTCCTTGAGGATGTACAAATATACTTCCTGAGAATATTTTATTGTTTTTTCCTGGCATTATTTTGACACAAGTGTACACGTACTAGTAGTGACATATAAAATATTCAATTGTAGGACATACTTCCAAGTGTGCAAGATGACAAGTTTCCAGAAGTCAGAGTTTCATATAGGAGTTACTTAGAGCTTTGGTATCATTTGCTGAATGACTGGAGTTACAAGGTAGGCTGCTTAGCTTAGTAGGAAAAGAGTGAATCCGTCGTGAGAGCCGGGTTTGAAGCTCGTTTTGTCACAGTCTTTGGCAGATCCTATCAATGAGATGTTTTTTTTATTTGTAATGCCTTCTTCGGTGCATGCTTGCAATACTTACTTTTTGCAAAAATAGTGCCTGTTTGATAACTCCAGAATATTTGCTTCATATTAAGCGTCAGGGCACTTTTGATAGCATTTGATTAAAATGAACAATGCAGTTGTAGTCTCTCCTTTCCATGCTTACATTTGTTATGTCTAAAGTTGTACTTTTACTGAATTTTTTTGACATTTTCCTCAAAATGCTTGGAAGTAAAATCAAATCTTAAGCTCCAAGACCTTTGAAACCAACATCGGGTACTCAGACTACTGCACCCGATTCAGAAATTACTTTTACCCTTGACTTTCGAATTCACTTGAAAGAGGTGTGTAATTTGCACCAGGCGTCAACAAAAAAGCAGTCAAAGTATTCTTAAGGAACTAGCTTGAAGATTGACGACGGACATTTTCCATTTCCCCTTCTTTGTAGGCAAGCCCGCTCCAGCAACTGACTGAGCAGCAGTCCATTTCGCCGCATTGCCTGCGAAAGCACCTTTACAACGAAATTATCATGTCGATATTGGCTGTGCTGAACAAGCTTAATCTACGAACAGAGAAGGAGATTTTCGAGGTATGAAATTTGCACTTGCTCGAAGCTGCATTGTAGCAAAACTTCACGAATAAGCTAAGGCTGACCCTGTCCCTTTTAAGATCGAGTAATTAGTTGTAAGAAAAACCATTATAATGACAACAAATAGAAAAATCAACTGGAGGTACATTTGAGCATCTGATGGACAAGTGAGTGAAAACGTACAGCAATACAGTTTCCACAGTAAGTTGTATCCGTAATTTTAGTGGGGACTACCCTTCTCCTACCAAATTATCATTTATGCAATAATTTTCCCGAACCGATTAATCATTGACATAGTTTCGTGTTTTGAATTTGTTAAGGCTGATTTCATTTATTGATGGCATCCTTAAACTGTCTATTAATTATCAAGCACGCAACGGACAGCAAAAAGCCCGCTTTCGAAGATTACAGAATCAGAGACAATTCAGGAACGATTTTGCCTGAAAATGAAAGAAATGTTAAGATCAGCAAGCCTTAATCACAATTTACTAGTTCTTATGAAGAAAAAAAATTAGCTAAAAACAGCATGGGAGTCAGCTATGCTCGGTAACGATTTTGCTACAAAAAACAACAACAAAAAGAACTCATGATATTGTTGTAGCTGTTGTCCACTGCTTAGAAACGTGCAAAATGTCAAACATCGCTCATCAGAAAAATGGCTTTTAATCGGTTGTGATAAACACCATTGTAAGGTAGCCTGAATGTCAGGCAATATTTCCCAAAAGTTATCGAATGAATAAATGCTTGGTAGTGTTTGGTGTAGGGCCTTCTTCAATATGCAACGATGGTCGGCTCCTGTAAAAACATCAGATTCATCCTCATTTTTACTGACGCAAACAAGAGGATATACTCTTGGATATATAGTACGGTTTTTCTGCAAAAAGTAAGAAGGAAATAAACATATGAATGACACTTAAATCGCCAACTTACGACGAAATTGGTAGAAAGTGGAATCCCATTAAAAGGTTTGCAATTTTCCAGTAACAATGTGACCGTTTTAGAAGGAAGTAAGCCTAAAATGTCAAGCTAAAGTTATATTTAAGTGCAAAGTTTTTCTTAGAAGTAAATGTTTTGTATGGTGGAGGAAAGACAGCATACTTGCGTAACTAGAAGCACCCGGCGAGCGCCTTCGTCTTCCAAGTCACTTTAATTGAGACACGTACTCAATTAAAAAGTCTGGAAGCACACCCAGGTAACACCCTTGTACGCTTATAAGATTCCATTGTATGCTTTACCCTAGCTCACAATAATAGGAATCCTGTAAGAATTCCTGGATCCAGAATGCAATTCTGATCACCACCAAAATACTATTTCTTCCTTGTGAAGTGTTCGCTATTCTCTAAATGTTTTTTGAATTTCGTGAACACAATGTGTGACAAGGCTAACAGACAAACGAACAGACCAACAAACAGATAAACACAAACTAATGCCGCTAAAACAAGACGTCCGCCTTGGTGGGGGTAATGAAGAATCTGGTTCAAGGAGAGGAAAGCCTTTCAGCGTTTTGGTCCGAAATATGACGCATTACCAGTTAATCATGCGTTGTCATTTTACTACTCCTAAGTTACTCACTAAGATGGCTCATCAGAGACACTGCTGTCTTACAAAATTGCCTGTTTTATTATATAATTTAATGTCAAATTCCCTCTAGGATGCTGGCTCTGCTTTTGCTACTGACGCTAAAGACGTGTCATCAGATCCAGTATCCGGATTAACTGCAGATGTGCCAAAAGATTTTCAAATTTTCATTAACATCGTGGACTTTTCAAGGTATTGAGTACGCTTTTCTGTGCTTCGTTAGGGTTTATCCTTTGTGAAATTTTTTCGATAATGAGAGAACTATAATATATCTATCTACAAGAGAGTAATGTATTTGAGACGTAATAGGTCCGTCCCAGGACTAGAAGCAAGTCTATTGTTCAGTTGCACGGTATGTATTGTTTAAAGTGCTAAAATTGTACGATAGTGTTTGATGTCTAACCCCAAGCCTGCTCATTTGAAAGTTGAAGTATACTCAATAGGAATGAAAGTTTTGTGATTGCTTTTTGGTGCAGTATACTCGCTGTATTACATCTCCTGAAGTTGATGTAAAAAAAGACATTAGTTACTTAGGTATCGCCTTGCAGTACCCCCTTTTTCATCAGTGTATGCGATTTTTGTAGTTTACAATCAGCACTAGGTTGCTTTAAATGATGTATCTTGCAATTTAAATTTTTTTCTGCAACAGAGATATAATTTTAAGAGACCCAATTGAACTCTTCCACGACTGGATTGTCGTTTTCATCAGAGATGTAATGGAACTTTCGTCCAGGTAAATATATTTGAGTGATTGCTATTTTGTTCTGAAATGATCTTGAGAGATCGATTTCTTCGTAGCTCAGATAGCAGATTGTAAGTCTTTCAACTAGGTAATGTTCTTACAGAATATGAACACGCATCTTCTTTGTGTATACTTTTGGTTTCTTTATGTTGAATGGTGTAACGATCGGCCCTTTGTGTATACTTTTGGTTTCTTTATGTTGAATAGTGTAACGATCGGCCCTTTGTGTATAGTTTCGGTTTCTTTATGTTTAATAGTGTAACGATCGGCCCTTAACCTCCATCGATATTAAAGAGCATCCAGAATCAAACATTTGACGAAAAACGTTATCGTTCTCCGCTTTGTGTTATTGTGATATGTTAGGTGCTTATTACCTCAACCATGAGCTTAAATTGTAGAACTTGGATGTTATGAACTGCTACCTTTCTAAAGGAACGAATCTTTGTTACGTTTTTTTTTCGTATAGGTATCCCCTTGTCAGTGGGTTCTACAAACTGCTAGAGATTGGCTGTATTGTATGTAGGAAAATCAATTTTTTTAAGGTATGAGACTGTGCATGGTTATTGACAAATGATAATTGCCTTAAACATGATTTGATACTGGCGTTGGCAATTTCATATGTTGTTTTAAGTAATAGACTATGAAACTTTTCGTCTGTCAATGACCCCATAGACTTGTCAGAATACGGTAGTAGATGCAAATGTATGAATTTTAGGTATAAGTATGGATCAAAATTGTCTAATAAGAAAGAAACAATTGGACAAGGGAAACAAAGAGCGATGTAATAGAACAGAACAAGATAATGGTCAGAGAATGGGTAAAGGGCTAAGGACTATTTAAACAATCGTAGGGGAACAAAAAATTCCTTCCATCTACAAAGGCTTGGTATAAGCTCCATGATACAAACAGCTTTCAAAGCAGGATGAAATGTGGATCTAGCTTTTTCATAAAGGGTACAAAAGGGTATCACGGAATACCATTGATGGTACATGTAAGTAGTATGTGTTTAAGATTTGGATTTTGTTGTTAATGACAAAAAGACAGAGAAGCTTATCCGGTACTTCTTGGTGCAGTAATGATTACAGTGATGTAAATAGTCAGCACTAAAGTTTTGAAACTGTTTGGTCCTGTAAAACGGCCCCAATGTGGCCGTTCGTGGCTACTTCTGCATGAAAGCCACCAAAGCGTCGGCCTGGCAGCTTTTAGAAATTGTTAGGCCCAACGAAAGTAAACTGTAAAAAGCAACATGAAATTTTGGTTTAACCTACGGTATGTTGTTGCACTGTCTTCCAGAAGTAGAGGACGCAAATGGTGGTGTTTACACTTATTATGTATTTCTTGCTATTCCTGCGGCAGTTTATAAGCCTTTCATATATTTAGGGTATCAAGAGCATTACAGATGAATATAGTGAGCAGAGGATAGCGTTTGTTTTGTTCCGTAAACATAAAATGGATGTAAGTATTGAATTTATTAAGAAATGAATTGTTTGTGTAGAGCATTTTGCTTTAGCATCAACTAATTCCTAGTTTCTGCCCTTCAATAGTATATCAAGATTTTCTCGTTTGCATGTACGGTTTGCTAAAAACTGTAAACTTTCGCGTAACAGCCAGCAGCTCCTTTTTGAACCCAACTAGCTAGCAAAGTCACTGTGAGAAAAACGTATCAGCCAGTAGCGGTCCATTCTTCTCGACTGAATTTTGGCAAGACGGGTACCCCTCTAATAAAGGATCTTTAGTAGTCTTTACTGGCTGTTGTCTCGTAGCTGCAAGTATGTCACTTCTGATGCTAGTAACTGACATGTTTTTCTCCGTATGTGCAATGTCTTCCCTGTTCAACCAGGTTATGAACGAAGCTTTTAGCTGCTTTTTGTAGTTATTTCTTAAGCTCTTTTCGTAGCATGGTCTTACTACAGCAGAGCAATTCCGAAACAATTTCGTTTGCTAAGTGGTAATACTTCGTCTGCCAGCCTTCGTCTCTACGGGAAGTACTCAATTCTCCATACGGCTAACCTTTTCTTTTTTCTGCTAATCAATTATGTGAATGAAATAATTAAATACAGCTTGTGGTGATTTTGCGCCGCGCAAACCGCATCAAAATATGATGGTTAAAGTGGACTTACACCTTTTTCGCTTTCAACTTGTTTGGGTAAATTGGGGTCGTAGAAGTCAATTCTCAATGTTATTTTTCTGTCCTGTGTGGCCAAAAGCCCGTAAAACGTCCCGAAAAATCTAGTTTTTTAATCAGGACCGCGCACTGAGGGGGCTGGGTTGGAGTGCGAATATGACGTTTGAGCAGGAACTAGTAAATTTGTAAACAAAGATCCGTTGGACATTCTTTATGGTGTTTATGACCCTCATAGCTCTCCCCCAAACTCTAA
>JANTCA010003116.1:0-10963 GCA_024741275.1 Chironex yamaguchii | reverse complement strand
CTACCTTACAAGACAGAAAGGGAAAACTTTACAGTGTTGATTTGTTCTCTTGCAATGTACTCGTTAGTACAACAAAAAGAGAAAAAATTTCAAAGACTAAGACGTATAGACAGTCGATTACTACCGTTAATCTAGGATTTATGTACTCGTAATACTCCAAACAATCCATGCATTTCATAAAAACAAAACCTCTGAGTCCAAGAAATTTGTATACTCAAAGGCTTTACTTTTTTAACGTGTAAATAGGAAGAGCATTTCACTTTGCTCATTGATAAATCTTGTTTCCAATATGCGTGCCTGTGATATTAAGTAATGCAAGTGTAGCCGAATGTTACTTCAACAAAAGTAAAATGGATCATGTAGTATCAGATAGATTGCTTTCATTTTTTGTTATAAGTTGGACACATTGTAGGCATGATATACAAAATGATTTGATCTCATCTATTTGAAAATTTGTTCAAAAAATTACCCTAACAGTTAATCTAGGATTTCATTTCCGGCCGACGGTTCAGTCTATTTCTTCATCAGTTTTCACCACTTAATTCCATTACCTTTACTTTATTCCTATTTAATGTGACCAGTCTTAAAACAGGTGTTTAACGTAAGCGAAAAGGGTATCTGACCTCATAGATGAAAATGATGTCCATTGCTAGGGACAAAAATAGATAGATAGATAGATAGATAGATAGATATATAAATTGATAGATAGATAGATAGATAGATAGATAGATAGATAGATAGATAGATAGAGATAGAGATAGAGATAGAGAACTTAAGTGACAGACAGACAGACAGACAGATCGACAAATTTAACTTGATTGGATGGGTGAATGAATGGAGGGATAGGCAGATAGACAGGAATGACTTAAGTGTCATCTTTAGCCTTACCTTATGAGTGTTCTTAGCACTATTACAACCATACCAAGACTTTTTGTTTTCTCTTTGGTGATTTGATTCATTAGTTTCTACAACGAACAATGCTTGCTGGGTACTATTTATCATGAGTTATACCTTACGAATTAATGAATTTATAACAACATATGAAATGAAAGGTAATAATGAATACTTCCACGATGCCACAAAATACATTGCCTTCATTTATGCAAAATGACAACAGTTTTCGTTGCTGTGACTAGAGTGCGAGTTCATGCTGTAAACAAAAGATTTTTCAAGGAAACCATATGATTAAAATATTACCATGTTCAACCAAAAATACAGACATAAATGAATGATAATATATATTTTTAAGTGTTTGTTAACATATTTTAGGTTGGTCACCTACCAAATTCGATTAGATGACGAAAAACAGCTACAAAATAAAGAGTAAATTACCTTGCAGTCATAATGTACGTTCCGACGGGTGATAAAATTCCCCTGATGAACAAAGTAATGAAACGAAATAAGATGCAACCAACTAGATTACGCTGGTCATTGCCCGCTGTGTATGGAAAGAAGTCGTTAATCTTTCACTATTAAGACAAAAGAACAAAAGACATGCTATTAAGCATGGAAAAACCAACCAATTTCTCGAAAACCACACGCCCAAGAAATATTTTACGTCAGCTAGACAATAATGTGTTCTGGTCACATCCAACTACAATTCAATTGCATGATTCACCTGTGAGTTGAAATTCGGCTTGCATGTTCTCAAGATGGCGCAACTTAATTTTCATTATTGATTTCCTAGCTTTTATTGCAAATTAAACAGTCCTTTTTAGTACCATGCTAGGTTTTAAATCGTATCCTGTTTTCAACCAAGTGTTAGGGATTTTACAAGGAAGTGAGCTGTATACGAGCTTCGTCATGTGGTGACGGGGGATTCGAAGGCACAACCTCTGGTTTGTTTGGTGGTCGTTTTATCCATTAAACGCAAGCAGGCTTAGTTTGAATAAAACCACTATTTACTTTAAGTTATTTATGACAGTTAACTTGAAGGTTGTAAGTATTAACTGGTTCTGTGGAAGGTAGTGTTAGGTTGATTTTACACAGATTTGAGCAGGAAAAGTACTTTGAAAACGATTTTTCCGATCAACCAATTTTTGTTGCAGGGCTTTTGAATTCTCATGTCTGATATTGAGTGATCAAATCTAAATCAAAAACTTCACCCCTGATGATTTATTTTATGTATAGCATCATTCCTTCTTCCATGAAAAAATTATGAGATCTAGAGTGTAGTGTCTTCGTTTCCCAGAACCGTGCCGAAATTCTTTCCTATACATTGGGAGCTTTAAATAATCGTCTATCAATCTTAGTTGAGAGGTTCCTAAATATTCTTGATTTTTCATATTCGTCTTTAGACGAATTCGAATAGACGTCGAAATCTGCAAAGCTCCGGGTTTAACTATACTAGCCTGACACATTTTCATACACCTTCAGTTGACGCAAGCCAATTGAAATATTGATGTAGGAGCAGTGGTAGGGGCTTTGGGAGCAAGTGTCCTTATTGTCCCCGAGTGGCCTCAGAGACTGTTCCAAATTGTTCCAAAAACAATTCTCTAACAGAAAATGAAATTTTAAGACGTCACGTCTTATTATATGAACACTGCACCTTGTCTAGTTGCCAATATTCAAAGTTGCAGTCATTGCAGAAGAAACATGGGCGTAGTGAGTGTTGTCTCTTCTTCTGCATCAGATAGACACACTACATCATCGCAGTCCAAGTATTAATATGCCAAACGAATTTTTATATGTCTGCTCTTTTGACCACAAAGGTGAATCAAAGTTTCAATGACCTGTGAAGCCCAGAAAGGTCCTTGTTTAACTAAACCCTAATAACGTCATCAGGATATAAGTTAGGTCTATTTCACCTGCATCACATTTCTATGACTGTTCATAATAACTGTACCTTCTACTTGTTTGATTGTAGCTAATAGATTTCTAATTGATAAGGGTTGCAAGAAATGAGTTTTAGCGACATAAGAAAGGAAAGGGAGGATAAGGGGAGAAAGTGTGCTTACTCCTATCATTTAAAGTTGCCCAAAGGCAAAATTGGCTGCAACGCAATTGTTCACGATGCTTTTGTTCGATAAATGAGATGGCCATGTTTTCAGACCAATTTTGCAAGTCATAGCAATCATGTCTCGTCAACACATGTTAAAGAGATGTCCTTGAAAGCAAGATTTTGCTATTAAACAACTATCCGTGAGGATTTGGAACGAACAAATTAATAATTGAATTTACGATTGAGCGGATACACCAATGAAAAAAAAAATAAGTAAATGAATGAACAGATGATATATACACTAGTGATCCTTCAAGGTGTCTGACAAACGTAACTACTACGCAGATTTGTGTTACTTCCAAATAACAAGACTGCATGAAGGTACTATCTGGTAATGTCATGTACAACGCATTTAACACCATGTTATTTAATTGTTGTGTATGATTCAAAAGAAATACTGATTGATCGTAAATTAGGATAAAATTGTTTTATTCTTATCCCTCGTAGATGACGCAGTATACCTAAACAGAGCCCATCTGATGTTGCGACAATGGACATACCGATTGGTACAATCAAGAGAATAAATAAGTGTTGTGAAGTCAAACATGATCGATAACAAGGAGACACATGTAGTTGTATTTATTGCCTTTAAGATGAACTGTGGAGTGAAAAGCAACAAGACGGGGTTAAGAGAACAGCGAATTAGAGTTGGGGGAAAAGTAATAGAAAAGTATTGATAGTATCAAGAAGAGAATAGGACAACTAAGAAGATGAAAACATGAGAAAAGAACAAGCTGATTAAAATATGAAAGGATTAATTTAGAAAAGCATAACGTGCGATAGAGACAAGAATAAAAAGATACGAAAAAAACCAAACTGAAACACCGATAACGCAAAGACAACAAAGACAACTGGAGACACGAGATAAAGACGTCATGAAAATAGATAAAATAAAACTAGATTAAAAAGGAGTAACAAAATGGCATAAAAAGAGGAAAAGGCAGAAGGCAGCACAGGGAAACAGAATGAAACAGAAGATAACGAAGAAGAAGAAACAAAGGAAAGAAAATACTAAAAAGGATAAAAAATGAAGTGAGGGATAAACGTGCAGTGGGTACCCTAACTATGTTGTCTGACTTCAATCTGTCAATTTAAAGAAAAGCGAAAGTAAAGGGAAAGAGAGACAGAGAGAGCTATTCGATCTAACCCACATTAATAATGGGATGTAATTTCATTAGTGCTGAATAACTAAAGAAATTTTATTCACATTAGATTGATAGAAATGCTTTACAATATAATTTCATAAAAAAATCATATAACACCTGCCTGTAAAGAGAGAAAACTACATAGTTAATGGTCTTTGTGACATTTGAGACTATTGCACTCTTCAATAGTTTTGAAAGTTGACTGGAAATAGGTAAGGTCTTTGACGATGTGGTTTGTATATTGTTACATTGTCTGTTAATATATCCTTTTACGGGGCTGGAGACAATGTTGGATTCAAGTTCCAAATCTGATACAAGAATAAACGTGTTTTTTTGCTCTTATTTCTTCCTACTTTGTTTTAAGAGAGACAAAGAGCGAAAGTTTGTGTGACCTTCGGAAACAGAGAGACAAAATACTCCGTTGTCACACGTTTTCCATAATGAAGGGCAGCTATGTCAAATAAAAGCCATCTTGTCATTTCAAAAACATTTATGCATGATAAAGAGGCGAAGGAATCCAGGTCTTAAAAACCTGAAACACGAAGAGATCAAAATCTCCTCAAATTTTTCCTCATAACTGCAGATGAGCAAATAAATGTAAGATTAAGACTACTGTCTGACCGATTTCCTTCCAGACACTTGACTTCTTTTGAAGTGGGCAAATGCAAACGGAAAATTGAGTATCTTACACTAAACCATAAGGTCAGACATGTAGTCTCCAATTAAACAATCCAAATACCAGACAACTCAACACGTCCATAGCAATTGTTCTTATTAGGTCTGTTATCAAACTAAAGTGCATTTTAATCGACAAAATTTATTTTAAGAATTTCAAGGAATTTTATTAAAATTGTTTAAAGCATTCTTATGATTCTCTTTTTTTTTGCCTTTCAGATGCCTGAAAAGGACGATTCTGTAGCCAGGCTCATCCAGCTTTTGCGGTTTTGCTCTACGCGTAACAGTCTCCCTCTACAGAGTTTGCAATCTTGGCAACGTCCGCTATTTAGTAACACGGTACAACGTCAATAGCAATTACAGATAACAAAATGCAAATGGAAAGACAGTGCGAAAAAATCATCTTGCGATACACGGATTAATTATTAACTGACAGGAAAGGAAAGATAGGTTCCTTTCCTGTCAGTTATAATATTAGTTTCATTCTTTTGTCTTTGCGTTGAATATTTTTACAATATATGTACAATTTTACAATAGAAATGACTGTATTTCAATATGTTATTAATGTAGGTATGTTTGTGTTTACTGTTTATTGTTGTATAATTTTTTAGGCTATTGTTTGCGTATACATTCAAATACGTTCAAACTATACTCAATGTCAACTGAAGATGGATGTTGATAGCCGAAACATTTTTTGCAAATCAAATAGTGTCGTTTTCCTTACCAAAGTCACTTTTTACGTTGTACCTATTAACTCGCCCATGACGGCGAACTTTATTACTAATGATATGTTAGCACTGGGCAATAGTTTTTGATTGCTATGGCAACCTAGCATTGGCATTGAGCAAGAATTTTTTGCGAGGTTTAAATTTGCAATAAGTATGGAGCAACTCTTTAATAGGACTATTACGTTGCCAGTTGAATCAGAAAAAGGCGGAATGAGAATCTTTCTTGTCTACTAGAGAGTCCTTCGCTGCATCTTACATACAAACGCATTAAAAGTGACAGGGAATCAACATCAATAGCTATGCCTTTTTTCTGCATCTGATGTCAAACCCTTCTTTCTCCAGGTATATTGGAGCATTTGCTTTCTTTAGGTCATCATGGTTCCATCAACGATTTCAGTCTGCTATCTTCATCTCTATTTCTTTTTGATTTGCGTGTTTATGAAAGTCTCTTGGTGACCAAACATAAACTTTCACTCAATAATAATCAAGACACTCAATAATATTCAGAACACTCAATAATAATCAAGACACTCAATAATAATCAAAACACTGCACCTTTGTTTCTTTTTTAGTAGTTCGTATTATTTGTAAGTCCCCATTTGGGAACCCTTTTTTACCGTCCTGTCAATGGCTTGTTAATTACTTTTACACCTTACTACAATCTTTAGCCTTTTATAACACTATGTATTGTTCTTGTACACTTTTTATAATGTTACGCTCACATACAATTTCTCTGAAAATGTCAAGAGTATTTGACGAAACGTAAGAAAAAACCATAATTAAACTTAAAGTAACGTCTCTTACTTTAAGAAATATTAGCCTGGTAGTCATTTTTATTAGTAAATTATGTCGATGTCTTGGCTCTTAATGAGGGATGAATACTAATAAATTTCATAAACTGAGGCAAAGTTATTAGACTTATCAGACTCATAAATCAATACGTCCTGCTCCAAATCTTTCTTAGTGGAATTTCTCGCCACTTAATAGCGAGTACTACTGTCTGACCTTTGCCTTATAAAAGTGACTTTGGTCATGCGTTAAAGTTAAATAGGTCAGAAAGAGGATTAATAACATCAATAAACGAAGGTTAATAACTTCGCAGCATAAAAGTGGCATCAGTGGTGAGAGGAACAAAAAAGAAAAAGTTTACACCCTCCAGAACCGACAACAAAACAATGATCAAGGAATAATAAAAAGGTTAACGTACTCCATGTTTAGCGTTTGTGAACCTTAGACGATGTCGAAAATTTGCATAAATCACGATAGTGAAAAATAGCGCGTGACTGTATGATATTAAGGTATTAAATATTAAATCACACAAGTCTTTCAATATTTAAATTATTATAATTTTGTAATGGAGGATTCCAACCATCCTTAAAAAAACAGAAAGACTGTCTGCGAGAGGATAAGATAATCTGCTGACAAATCCAGGTATTCTCAGCACTGAATGATATATGCAGCTTTTGAAGAGATTGCGTTGAAGACACTTTCGGTAGCAGATAACATCACTTTATCAAACGGTATCAAACGGTATTACTTCTTACAAACAACATCGGTTAATTCAAATATAATTAAGAACGTGCAATGCATACATTTCTTTGCTCGAGAAGGATTTTACTAACGGAATGCCATAAATGGGTATGGAATGAAGAGATGTTCTTGTTGGTTTAGTTGTTGTTCTTCTTGTTTACTGTTCTTCATTACCATTCGAGATGACTTATTAGTAATTAGAATGGGCACTACTATTCTCGTAATTGTAATTATCTTTATCATGAGATAATGACCTTTTTCACCGGTACCTCAAGACGAAGATAATGACTAAGGCATGGTCAATGAGTTACTGTCACAAAGCTTAGAACACAGAAAAATCACCAGAAAATTTTGCAGGGTAATAATTAAACACCTGGAGTAGTCTTTCAATTTAATGCAAATATTTATCAATTGTATCAAAGAAGTCATTATATGATACGTAATGGAAAGCTCGTGCAAGAACAGAAAATGTGGAAGAAGTAATAATATATGTATTTGCTTTGCTCTCCTGTTACTGCACTGATGCATTTGACATTCTGTGGCTTGTCAGTTTCCACAGAACACGCTTTTATCTAATGTATATCATTAGACCATATTCGTCCACGGTTTATAATCTTGTCGCCGGTGGTTCATCATACTGTCGTCCATGTTCAAAATGTTATCGTCTATAGTTTATTAGCTTATCACGTATGATATAAAGAGAGGACAAATCAAAAAGGTAACCTTCGATTTTAATCACTATCCACGAGTACTTTCCGTAAAAAGGATCTCTATACTCATGTTAAAAGTCAACAGTCAAATGCCAAATTTTTGATTTAAATAATATCTGCGAGGGAGGGCCCTTTTATCGATTGTGATTATTCAACACACACACACGATCGTGAAGGTTAACTTGAGTAGACTAAACTTTGCGGACGGGCCCCTATCAAATATGTTTTTTACGTGTTATATAGTAATAGTATGACATTTGATAAAATTCATGGCATATAATAATATAATTTACCTTTCAATTATTACTCGTTTACCTTTTTCTTGTCATACTTGTCAACATAGTTCAACATGTTCATTGATTTTAGTCAGTAACTATTCAAAACCAGTTACCGTGTAAATTTCTTCATCTGAGTATGAAAACAGCATCTCCTAACTCTACACTAACGCTGTCATTATGACAAATTGCTTAAAAGACGTTACTGACATACTTTTTTCCACGCAATTGCGAACTCGTGAAGTTTACTGTTCTGTCTGCCTATCAACGTCAGTACTAATCTCAGCTAAAAGTAGAGATTGGATTCACCTTTAATACCTTTGCTTAATAGCTTATGACAGTAATATTTCATCTGTTGGCTTGATGTTACTTTATCCTATCTACTGTAACAACGATTGCTAGGACAGCAATACAACCCAAATGACTGGCCATATGTACAAGGCTTACCAGTCGACCCCTGGTAAGTGACGCGAAACATATTCTTTACTCTTAGCTTAGTATCTTGAATCCTCTCACGCGAAGAGTATATGTAAATTCAATATTTGAAATTTAAAGTACTATATCACATTAAAAGCAAACAAACTGTGTATGCACCACATTCTTTTGTGACAAGGGTCAAATTGATGTCATTTTTCTACTTGACGGTTCATTGACTTTAAGTCAAGTATTTTTCACTCATAATCCTCACATAATCTATATTTCACGTTGTAGAGGGGAAACTCTATTTACTTGGAAATATGAGTTCTTAATTAACATTAAACTAAAATTTCTCAACATTCATGATCAACATAGAAGACGTGAGATCACCACTGGACTAATATTTCTTAATTTTTCCGCCGAAAATATCGGCGATGAGTGTTGTAATAGAAAGTAAACAAGCTGATATATGTTGGCAATTAGGTTACAATAGTTATATGAATGCTGAACTCACAAAAATATGGTCACCAACTTCGAGAGCGAAAGAGGTGCCCATCCAGTAAAAATCATCGTATCACTAAATCGCAGGTAAAGTTGTCGAAATTTCTTCCCTTTCCGTGCTACACTGAGTTATTTGTAATTTGATTATCTTTGCAAGGCTTCTCTTGTCATCAAATTTTGTATCTTGCAATACTCTCACCACCTATGCTTTCACACGTTTGCGTAAGTTAAATAATCCACATATATATTACAAAATCAAATGGGGATCAAAAATTAATGTTTAAGAAACACGTGACATAAACAACGTGAAAATTACAGACTGAAAGGAAAAAAGAGAGTGTGTTCTCCTACCTGCTAAAACCATGATTAGGATAATTCACCATTACTTCAAACAGGATGTTGATTTCCTGACTCAATTTCTAGAATAGGAATCTTGCAAAACCTGTCCTTCAAATGCAGTGTTGGCCCCTGCCAACTATTGCGTTAACTGTTAACTAAAATCCAGAAATGAAACGCAGTCAATTCAATCTTACTTTGAACGCTGAAGCTAGGGCAAAGTCAACGCTATTTTATAAACTTTGAAACTGCCTCGCCATTACGTCGTTCATGTCGACGCCAACAGATACCTGATCCAAGGCCATTCTTTGTTCTAATAACTTGGCACTTTCACTTCAAATCATCATAGTAATACTCTCCCCCGTTATCAACTCATTTGTGTCTCATAAGAATGCTTTTACTTTTTTCAAAAGCTTCTAAAACATTTCTCAAGTTTATATTTCAGTCTGTATGTCCTGAAATTACCTAGACAGTGTTCTAAAGTATGTCACATTAGAGATCTGGTAGCCCAGTTCCTTCACAGTTTATTGAAACGATACGAGATGTTTGTAGTTATCTCTCGTAATATTAATGCTTGCATGTATGTCATGTGGATTATGAAATTGGTTTTTGTTATTGCTTAACCGCCATTTGATTTCACCCGGCACTTGATACTCATTCTGCCCCGTTGTTGACAGTATAAGGCGTGAGTGTATGTAGAGAGTGGCAAAATCATGTTCTGGCGCGAAAATACCCCTTTAGAAGCCATTTGATTCTCGATTGGAGAATCAACATTGACATAATTACACCGACGTCATCTACGTGACTTGAGACTGGTTCCTGGCCTTAAAACCACAATCGTGTCAGCGCACGGCGGGACACTTTGGCCACCCAACTATCACACTGTTGAGGTCTCATAAAATTCCTTAACGATGCACTGGATTTTGAAACTTGCCCTCGACACACGACTTTTTGCTCGAGGTGCGACTGAGGTCAGCTCAATGGTCGTGAGAACACATTTGTCACAGCCGTAAACATAAATCTTTTATAATCTGATCTCAACATGATAAAATGAAAACTTCCTAGCGCATCGAAAATCTGAAAACTATGCCTGGAATATGAGGGGGAAAACTACTCAGGGTAAATAAATCAGATATATTACCTTACTCGTCCTGATAATCAATCATTCTGATTTCTTTGCCAAAGAACATAAGCAACCCGATCCTACAGCCATAAAAAAGCCTTAACCGTATCAAGCATTAGACCTTATTCCACAAACATTGTGTGATAACGAAGTTTGTTATTAATGCATGTCAGTTCTCTGGAAACAAGAAAGTGTGCCCTTCCGCCTGCTAATGTTCTGTCGATTCCAACGTTAAAATTCATAAATATACTAGGGACTGCTGTACTTGCTTGTTCCCATGTACTTTCTCTCTGGCTTGTTGGATCCCGAACTGATCAGAGACAATCCTACTGTCCACACAGCAGCCATTGGTATAAAATTTTCAGTAATTAAACAGTAAAGAGAGTGCAGCAGCATAATTTACGTCCGTGTGCTAAGTTGACGTCAGGGAGTAGATATATCCTTGACAGCGAATGCCCTAAGAAAATTCTCAACAAGTTAGTGCGTTAACTTTCAAATACGAGTCTTAAAAAACAGTGTGTT
>JANTCA010003115.1:0-10965 GCA_024741275.1 Chironex yamaguchii | reverse complement strand
CAAGTGGCTATCCTGAACGGTTTCCTCTTCTTTTTCGCAGTAGCTTGCTGACGGTCGGGTTTGGCCTGCGAAACACCCTACCGAGCGAGGTCCGGATGGTCAGACCATCAGTACCCTTCACGCTGTTAACTCCTGTTGTATCTGAACTTGCCATGATTGTTCTAGGTATTTTGTGAACAGATACCATGACTATAGATACAAATATTTGTAATAAAATTGAGTTTTGATTTACACGTACTGATAACTAAGGCGAATTGTGAATACGGAGAGGGCCGTGAGGAGAGTAATTTTGTGTTTGGTGTGTAGCTTAATTCTATGTTTCTATTTCGCATTTTGTAAACTTTTTTCAATTTTTTCATAAATGTCTATAATAGGAATATGTATCCATTTATTCATAAGCCTTCAAGAGAAACCCGGCTTTGCAATTATTAAGCCCTCAGCAGAAAGTCAAAGTTCAATACCTTACTGATCGTTTTCATGACGCAATGACCAAATCCTTCTATCGATAACACTTAATACTGAATGAGGCATACACAAATAGAGCAATTAAATGATCTTCACTTGACAACATTCAAACAAATGCAGGTGGCAAGCTACCAATTGTACCGTATGCATAATTCACATGCTAAAAGATAAATCCATCAAAATAAACTATTATTAGAGAAATAATTTATTAGACTTACGATCTGATACTTGAAAACAACTAATTTGTGCCTCATAATTCTCGTCATTCTGAGGAAAATTACTTGGCTCGCATTCCATTCTATAAGTTAATCATCGATGGGGTAGCCTAAAAAACTTTTTTAAATTTACCTAGAAGACCGTTCTTTCAGCAGTTAACGTCGTTACCGATAGTAGCATATTCCCATTCCAGAGTTGAAAATAAACAACCTACATAAACATAACTTACACATTATTCAAAGTATTTTTTATAAGGATAAATTAATGAAGAATTCAGTATACTGTCATATGTGTTTTAAGATTAGATGATAAGGTCCACCTTCTCGAGAAGGGAAACTGGTGTGGAGTGTTGCCCCGATAAGACGTGCTGTTATGTTTTATATTACTAGAAGAATATAGTCAAATAGTAAAACACCGTATTTATAGCGTTTACTATCATTCAAGGGATTGTTTTCTCCCTAAAAGAGAGACAAGGCAGCTACTTCTTTATTTCTTTTGGAAAAACTTACCAATTGTATTGCATCAACAGGTTATGAAGCAAACAACAAGAGAAGCAGGCACACGGAATCATACAAGAACAACGTTAAGTAACATGTTATTACACGGAAAAGCTCACGACTGTACTAAGATGGACTAACATATATTTGCTTCTACCATTTCAAATATAGTTATTGTCTGATGGTATGCTATGAGAAACAATTCTGAAAAACCAGCTTCTAGAATTTTACATAACAATAAGTTTGGTACTGTTTATTGTCTGCCATAGACGAGACGTATTCGCAAGTAGCATATGGCTTCATCTTTCATAGCCTGCACATTGAAAAACCTCGACTTAAAACCGAGTTCAGACATCTTACCATGACACACTTGAGAGAGCATATTTGATGGAGAGATTAGGGAAGGAACATAAAAGAAATGGGTTGTCCATATCGGTCACTTCTATGACCGCAGAAATAGTTTCTTGGTGCTCAGTAAGGAAGATAAATTTGTTTGTCGTGAGTAAACGTCCATTTGCAACATCTGCATCAATTTTTAACGCCTTGTTATTTGTCTGACTCAAAATAAATTTAATTGAAATTCAGTTCAATACTTCGACCGTTTGTATTATGACATGAGGTAACTATATTTAAGGCGGAATGGTTTGTTAACCGCAATCTTTGTAATTCATCATTTATAATGATGAATGTCGATTGAAGCAAATACAGAATCTGGCGGGCATGACTAGATAGCGCTTTGAATGAAAACAAAAAAATATGTATTCCATATCTGTATGGCTGCAGAGTAAGAGATTTCCTCTTGTTAAGGCAAACTTGGTTCTCAACAGCCGCTTCGCAGTTGTCAATCTTCTTCGTTGTAGCACTGCCAATTGCGATTACAGAATATGTGGTCGCCAAAAGACTATATTTTCCTACAGAATGTTTGTAAGCTTCAGATAACATTTCATTTGCCAATATGCATATTACCGTCTGTTTTCGCTATCTAAAGACGACATTTTAAATTATTCAAGTTCACACAGCCACTTCATGGAGCAAAAATTATGGTTTAAATTATTGATCAGCAAAAACTTCGCTGGTAATACCTCTAGCAAGCTCTTTACGATTCTACTTTAAACTAATTCCCCAAGTCATGCATCTCTTCAACCGGGCGACTTTTTATTGTGAAACTTCATAGTACTCCCCCAAATTAGTGTATCACTGTAAATACGCTTTGACCGTAAATACAGTATTTCACAACTGTATGTTTTATTGCTTTTTAACAAAATCCAAAGGTGTAGTAAAATAGTTCACTAGTAGGCTCGCCAATGTTATACCAATGTGTGACCTTGACGAGTAATCGTTGCTCCTTCGCGAAGACTCTTCTCTTGGAATGGATTCATAAAAAGAATACTTAGTTCAGATCCTTGCGGCTTTAAAGCTTAACAGCTCAAGAGAAATAGTCAAGCCATCCTTAGCAGTTCAAACGCGATTGTCAACTCGTGCAATTGCTAACCAAAAGTAGCATATGGGATTACATGAGGTATATTTCGCACCTTTTAAGGCATACACCATTAGCATTCATGGGTATTCCAAAAAAATGTAGCCAGGATGATCTTTCTGAGGAAGAGAAGGTAATTGGTACTGACAAATGAAGTTTCAAATCAAATTCTCACGATAATAACCCTTTATTGCCGCGATCAATAGGAATTGTCAAGTTATCTCTTTAAACTTGCACATGCATTTATAAATAAATGCCCTGCACTTAAAAAAATATGAAGTGTGTCAGTATGCGTGTACCCTAATAAACAGACAAATAATCACACCAGTCCACAATCAGGTATATCTCCAAATCTTAGACCGTTTCCATAAGCTGAGAAGCTAAGAGGAGAAAGTGTGAGTTTTGGAGTCATGGGAATAATTGGAAAGTCAAAGTGATGGGTCGCTATATATAAACTGGAGCGTTATTCAGAATTCAGATGTATTAGTAAGACAGATGGAAGTACGGCCTTGGATGATTTGTGTACTATTTATAGTATTGTAATGAATACTTACAACGATTTCCTCTTTTAGGGGAAGTTTGATAATATTAATTACACAAGAGACATATATTGCCTCACTTTAATAAGGATGGTTTCAGCAATAATTAGTCTCCTTTCTACCAGTGTAAACTGTAACATAAGAAAGTATATAGTTAAAATGGATGGTTGTTTTAAACTCTAATGTCACTTCTACTTTACTTGTTTTTTCTTATTGCCTCAGCCAAGGAGGTTATGTTTTACCAGCATTTAGTTGCTTGTCTGGTTGTCTGTCGGCAACAGCTAAAAAAGTATTTACCGATTTTCATCATAACTTGTATGTAATATCCAAAATGGATCTCCAAACAAGTAATTCGATCTTGAGGGTGATCCAGACCACAAACTGAATTCAGGAAGTTTTAAAGGATTTTCTATGCTTGAGAGATAGGACTGTCTTCATCTCAGGTCCCCCCAACTCCACGATCATTGGTCAGGGTAATTAATAAAAATATAGGGCAACTTCCAATTGGGGTATACAAGATATCAAGGATTAATGGAGATCCTGGCAATTGTAGTTGCTATGATCCGGAACAAGAAAATATAGGTGACCTTTGGAACTTGGTAACTGCAACGAAACAATGACGTACTACAAACACGAAATATGATAGTTTAGAATCTTAAGAGCAGATACGTATCAGCTATTCACACAGCTCTGATGTGCCGATATGTTAAGCAACAAAGGAATTCTTTTATCTAACAACAAATACCAGTGCAATTGAAGCGAAATCCTGACTTGTTATTATTCACAGAGAATCTTACCTCATCGTGTCGAAACAAAGGGGTTTGGTGTGAAATCTCCCCTTTGGTATTTTCAAAGAATGGGCCTAGCACGATACACTAGTCCCAGATAAAGTACATTGATTGGTCTTACAATAAAGAAGTGCTATGATTGTTTTTAGCTTCGGCGCTCACAACAATACCTTTCTTTTAAGCTAGTATAATGAACACAAACAATTTAACCCACAGTCATCATTTTATCAAATTTCGAATTCATTTTCGAAGCTGCATAAGACTTCATGCTACAAAATCCACTTTACATCAAAGGCAAGAAAACCTGAATTGTTTTAATGCAGATGTCTGTGTTGCATTCTTTCATTTGTCTTTATGTTTTATTAACATTAAAGTCCCCTATTTTAGTTAAACTTTGCAAAACAAGGTGTTACGAGTCACCATGGCTACCTATTTTCAGGTGTTAAGACAAAAAATTTGATTAGCAACAGTTTCGGATTGAGATAGAACTGAACCAATACGAGGCTGCCATCTGTAATCCTTGACATTTCTGGAGCAACGCAATGTTTTGTATTTTGAAGAGCAGAGCGAATGAATTGTTGATCAATTTCTGCATTGGTCAAACCATCCGAGAAAGGTAGGAGACACTCCTTTCAAAGAATCAGGCAAGAAATTGTCTTAGAATACTAACATTGTAGGAATCTGGACGAACAAATGCAATAGCTAGTTTCAAGTCGAGATCAAAGCCGGCCCAAGTTTCAACGAAGACCTTAAGAAATTTTTCTGATCACCAGCCAGAACTTTTCCTTAGTTACAGATTTACTGATTGTGCGTATACACAGGAAATCATGAGAAATCAGTTGTGACAGTATCGATTTCCTTCAATCGTCATAGGAAGTAATTTCTAGAGGACAACGACAATTTGTTACTTGAACAAGGATTTGTTGCCTCGTCAGCTATTGCTACAATGTCAGAAAGTGGTAAGTGTCGTCTTACTTTGTCGAATTATTTTTGTTCTCAATTCATTATGGTACATAGCAGGTTATTGATCTTACATGTAACGAATTCGATGATATTTCAGTTAAGAGGAAGTAGAACAATATTCAACCTGAGCGGAGGAAGCGACAAATCCTTAACAAGAGCATTTGCAACAAATATTTATTTCCAGTCAGCAAATAATTGAAGCAGTTTTTGCAATTTTGGCTATTCTCAAGCAAAATGTTTCTGGAAACTAATTTAAAGGTTATCAGAGGATGTGTTTGGGTATGGCCCCCTTCTTTATGGCTGTTCTGCTGAATTTCGTTGGTCAAGGCAAGAAACATTATCGTGATGTTATACTCCTATACCAAGATCATCGAGTGACAGACTTCACATATGGTTCTCCAGCTGGCTGAACCAAGATGTTACCAACATATCTACTGAGAAAGACCTCCTTGCACTAATCGTCGAAAACTGCGGTTTTCGCTGGCATTTGATACGTCCCACACGTATCCCCACCACCGAGGCCGGTTTGAAGCCATCAAAGATCCTCCCTCTATTTTAAAGAAAGACGTACGAAACATAGTATGTACTAATTGTATATATCAATGAGCAAGCATTATGAATCGCACTAATTTGTGTATAAATTTGTGCATTGGAAGCGATTAGTGTAGTGGTTGGTCTTTGGTAGCACTTGTATATAATTAATAAGATTTTGTTGGTCCCTTAAATTATGGTACCCGTCAACTGTGAATTTTGATGTGGGGGGCTTTTTTTTTCTCATATTACGACTTTGTAACTTTTATAAACTTTAACAAACTATGTCGACTGCATGGAGCTAATTAGCAGACTACCTTGTGTGTTGGTGACTTTGCTCTAGATGATAATATGTAGTGTTCATGTAGTCTTGCAGCAACAAGGAACCTGAGAAAAAACTGACCCTGCACTGATTGTCCTGTGGAGTTATGGCAGTTATGTGATGTCAAGTGAACACAATTTTAACATATGTTTTTCAAAAACAGAATGTCTAGCCTTTTATGACCAGATATCACTTACAACGTTGTATTAAACGTGATCATAGTCATAAAAAGCTTTTTAAATCATTTTTGAATAATGTAAATTATATGGAGACAGTGATGAGATGTCGTTAAACTAAATTTTTTGGTCAACAGTTATATCATTTTAAACTGCGTATACACCATTAATAAAAGAACACTATCAAGAACTTTGTGCATTAAACATTTCTGTGTAGACAAGATTTCCAGATTTAGCTTATACTCATGGAAACATTTGTTATTACGTCTTTGGAAACAGCTATACTATTCCATTGCCTTGCCTTTTAATACTAAGATTTATTAAGAAAAAAGTTATCTAATTTGAGTGAGACTTAAACAGGCAATGTTTTGAAGGAAAGTCTTATTAGCTATGCAAAAAGTGAAAGTTCAAAGTATATAATTTGCGGTTTACCTCCTCTGTATGTTAGAAACATTGGTATATACTAAGTCAGATTTAACAAGGCATATGCTTTTTACACACAAGCTATATATTGCATCCCCAGCTTGACTAACAGAACTGTACAAGAAACACATATATGAAATTGTTGTTTTCTGGAGGTGCATCTGGGAGTCATTTATTAAGAAGAGACTTCAGCTGTGTGAAGCCCTCTTATGAGTTAGTTATGTGGTGTAAAAATGCATGAATATATACTGCACGTAAATGTGGTAGAAACAAGGTCCAGTTTCATTAAAAATGTATCGATTGAAGATAAAAGTTTGACCGTATGACAAGTTTTTGTAAAAAACTAGTATCCATTTAGATACCATTCTTAGAGGAATATCATAGATAAACATTTTAATCAAGGATTTAAGATATGAGTAGGTATAAATAGAAATACTTAAACACATTCTGTAGTAAATACCAACTGTAACTCGTATATTTCTTATTGGTACATACTTGCCAATTATACTAAGAATATTATTGATGTAGCCAAATGTAATGATGCAAGTTACGTGAAAGTTGCCATTTACTCATGAAAAAGATAATCTCAAACATCAGAAGTTGGGAGATTAAATGAAGAAAGTCAACTATTAAAAGAACAGAACATAGCTTATCTTTCATAAAACACTTTTCCAATAAAAACAATGGAACTGCAATCCATAATGCATTGTAATGCATTGTAAGTAGGCACTGAAATTTGTCACTGGGTTCATGATTAATCATTCATATGCCCACATGTTTAACATTCTATCACACTTTTATCCATTTAATCACCTTTTAAAGTTTCTGTTCACATAGTTTTGTTTGTCCTTTTGCAGGTGTTGATGATAATAAGTATAACTGCCTATCAAATTTTGTGATTGAAAAGAAGATTGGTAGAGGACAATTTTCTGAGGTGTATAGAGCAAGATGTTTATTGGACAATAGGATAGTTGCATTGAAAAAGATCCAGGTAAACACTAGAACTATATTAATAAGGATAAACACATAACCTGTCCCATACATTTTCTTTACAGGGTAAGAATTTATATGTTGATTTTACAGACAGTGGTTTTCTTAAGTATATCTTGTTAACATGACCATGCCTTGCAATTTCTTCTTTCTGATTAAATCAAGAATATTCGTTTTAGCTTAAGATTCACATATTAATGAAAGACTTAAAAAACCATAGAGTGTTTCTTTGATCTCTCAGTTAGTTGTCACACAGTTGTTGTTGTTTTACATTGAAACAATTATCAAGAATTGTTATTTGGCTCCTAAATACAAATTATAGTGGATTTTACGGCATTAATAATTGTCTATCAATGTACAGAACACAGTGCATATGGCCAACTGAATTGACTTGTTAAAAATGTTATTTGTATTTATCTACTATATTAACCACCTGTGAATGTTTTTTACCACTTTTGCTATCTATTCATTCCTTGTGTTCTATGCTGTATATTGTTGTAATGTACCAGTTGTTTTTCTGTAGTTAATGTTTACTACAGTTACTTCTCTATATATGTTAAAAGGTTTTGATGAAACAAAGATTAGAAAATAGTTCAGTAATACATGGTTCTTTCTCTAAGAACATCTATCAACAACTCTTATTAGTTTATGATATGTTCGCACCTAAAAATGGAAATGAATAATATGGATCAAAAGAATCAATAACCAAATAAAATACCGTGAAAAATTTCATTTGTTTTGTTTTTGTGTATTGTAATTGCTAAGCTATAACTCAGTGAAAAGTGATATTCTTACATACCTAAAGAGAAAGCAATGGAGACTGTTGGATGGACTATGGACATAGAAGTCTGTTTCTAACAAACTTAGGACAGCTGTTTCCATAGTACACAGCAATTCTTGCATTTGTATTATTTGAACTTTTACGTCATGAATAATGAATTAGAAACCATGGAAATATATGTCAAAGAATAATCACTTCAATTTGTGTGGACATTGATTAAGGAATAAAAGTAGGTTGTCCGTTAATATTTAGAGAGAGAGTGATTCTTACCCATACATTAAATAGCAACCTCGTAGAACTCATTTATATCTCATGTAGTATGGTCCTGAGACAAAAGCTGCTATCTGCCTGTTATCTTAAACACAAGTGAAGTAGCTGCAAATAGCAGGTCAAGGTCAGGGCTTGTCTGCTCATGCACATTTTTGGTAACATACTCGTTATTGAGCATAGCTGATTCCCATGCCAGGGTTTAGGGAATATACTAGCAAGTGAGCTCTTTATGAGCGTGGGCTTCTCTCACCAATGGTATTTTGTATTCCCATGACACAGTTAGGGGTAGGAAGAGAGCGTGGGCTCTCGTTATCTTTTCTCACCAATGGTATTTTGTTTGTGGTGACACGGGTTCAAACTCACAACCTCTGGCTTCCAAGATGGTCGCCTTATTCACTATACCACGGCAGCTCTAATGTACATTACTGTGCTAATATCAAGGCTATTCATTTGTACTTCTCTTTCATTGTCCCTTTCTTGTCAACTTTCTTGCTCATGCACAAGTCATGTTTTTATTTTTATAATTATCAATATAGTTGATAGGAGGTATCACAAAAGCACTACTGAATCTATGCAATTTTGACAATGTGATAATTTCTTCTCCTAGGTCACATGTCATATGTATAATGTGGCATAAAAGAGAATGTCAGATGTTGTATATTTGTAATCTAATGTGGTCCTCAAGGTGATTTCATCCATAATACACAACAAATCCAATGGGTTTTTTGTTAAAAGGTGTATTTGATTTTCAGAAGCTATGCGTTCATTATAGCTTCCTGCTAAATATCAATTTTGGAGGTGGAAAAGAATGAGCATTCCTATTAGAAATAGACACCCATTATTTTTGTCTTTTATCAGTGAAAAAAATCAAACTAGCAAAGCATGGAATTTAGCCATATTTTCTAAGTCATTTGTATGACTTAAACAAAACTTTAATGTCAAGATTGCACATCTATGTCTTTGCATATTTTAGATTTTTCAGATTATGGATCAAAAGGCACGGAATGATTGTATTAAAGAAATAGAACTATTAAAGGTTTGTCATGTTTAATGATATTTAACTTTTACCTTGTACAAAGCTTTGTTTTACTGGAATAGAATTATATGACAAGCCTTCTAATGTCAGATGGAGATCAAAAGGGGTTTATCTTGTTGAGACATAAATGCCAATCCTTCTTATTTACTTTGAAATGCAGTGACCTTAAAGTCTATCTGTTGATCACAGCCCACCCTTTTTATCCTATTATGAGTTTGTGAAAATCGTCTTTGAATCTGTGTTCACCATTACTGTTTGGAGCACTCTGACGTGATGTTGTTTTGATGTAACAACCCTTCTCTAGTAGTTTGTCCTGAAGAATTATTAATTTGTATCTTGTTAGACCATAGATGGCTGAAGGATTTAATGTGTTAGGAACAGCTTCAAATACAAAAGGACTGACTTCAATAACACAAGTTGTTTTTGAATGTGTCACTTGTAAATACAAAAAAAGTGAGTTAGGTGAATTTTGATAATTTCAGTTTGTTTAAATATGATAACTTCCTGTTTACTTTTTGATGTTTTTTCCCTCCACACTTTAGTCACTGAACCACCCAAATGTCATCAAGTGCTTAGCATCGTTTGTGGAAAACAATGAGGTATGATATTGTAGACAATTGTTACTTGGATAAGAGGTGTGACAGTTTGTTTAGAAATGTAAAGAAATCAAGGCTAAGAATAGAATCAGTATCCATATTTTTCGTGTTTTCATTGTAGTGACCAAATATGGAAGTGCCTTGGGGCAGCTGACTTTACTTAGGTTCAGCTGCTCTGTCAGGACAAAGCTTCATTTTTGTACCATTTGAATAGCTATGTAATCTGTACAATTCCTTCCTGTATTTGTCACAACCTATGGTTAAGCATTTATTTTAGAATCACCTCAAATCGGTGTGTTACTGAGTTTTTTATCTTTTATTAAAGGTAAAAAGATAAAGCTCTATTCATTTTCTAAACTTGGCTACTGAGCTTAAAATAGCTAGTAAAGTAATGCTGTCCATGTTGTACCCAAGTGGTTAAACCATAAATTATCATTCCAAATATAATGTTTTGCAGGAAGTCATGCATTAATCCCATTTGGATAAACTGGCCAAACGTTTGCCTAGAAGTGTTATGTGTGTACTTAATTATGTGAAAGATACCATACATTTGAAGTATGTTCCAATTTTTACCGAAAGTTGCTAGAATATTGAATACATAATACATGGTTAACAAGTTCCCTGTTTAGTTGAAAAATATGGATATCTGAATGTTAAATGTTATTTGTATGACATTGAAGATATATTTTACATAATAATAATTGTACATTGCTGTGAAATCTCCCTTGTTACCAGACTCAGATATGAATATTGTAAATGGTACAATTATTGAGTTGTGTGTAGCTAGTACATAACCATCAAAATATGAAGTGTGCAACCTGACCACATTTCCTAAGTAGAGACGGATCCTCTCATTAATTTAGTTTTTAAACTCATTAATTTTTGAGTTTTATGC
>JANTCA010003114.1:0-10965 GCA_024741275.1 Chironex yamaguchii | reverse complement strand
CAGAAGCTGCCCGAGCATCATCCTCAAGATGTAGGTGGCGTGATATAAGTCATCAGAGTGCGTCCACGGACCGCCACAGTCTATGACGAAGAAGAGAAGAGAGAGTATTTCATTACATAATTGCCTTACTAAAACTGTAATCTTTGTTATGAAATTTGTTGCTTTATGTTATTTTTTTCATGTTTATTGAGCGATCATTTCCGCACATTCACATTTCACAAGTGCATTGGTATACAGTCATAGTCATATAGTCAGTGGCATAGCGTCCGGGTATGCAAGGTAGTCAGTGATGTAGGATTTCCCAATAAGATCTAAGCCATTGCCATTTATGTAGAATGATAATTTCGTAAGTTTATTAACTATATTTGGTACCTCTCAGCGCACATTCATTCCCTGTATTGGTGGTCTTTAAACCAATAGTATTCCTATGCATAGGCACAGACTATAGGTTTAATGTCGAAATCATGAAATTCTAGTTTAGTCAGTAGGTGAGGCAAAAGTAAGTTTATTTTAATTTATTATTCTTAATTTGACTTAATTTTTTAGCTCGTTTGTTTCTCAATAACATTGTAATAGATAGCTTTAGTTTGTACTGTATATTATATGTTTGCTAAACTTTAATTTGATCTATTCATTTTAGACCACGAGTGATTTGGTATAAGGAGGGATCGAAGTATCTAGTCTCCATTGAATGCTTGTGCGCCTTTGAAGATTCTATGTTAAGGCTTTAGCCAGACTTTTTTAGAAGAAGTCCTTCAAAGTAAATACCCAAGGATTCTAGGGAAATCATGTTTTTAAATTATAATAAAATAATTATTATTATTGATAATAATTAATTAGTATTAATAATAATTATAATTTCATTATTTGTCTCTAATAAATGTTTACTCATAAATCATAAAATCTGAAGTTGAAATTTTATCAAACCTTCTGCAGTTTTTCCAATTTTTTCTAATATTTTCCATTAACTTCTGTCACAAGTCACTTTGCATTTTTTAGCACACGGGTTGTTCAAAACTGATTCAAAGTAGCCTCATTGACCTGCATGGACTTTCGTGTTTCTGTTGACTGGATCTGATTTTCTTCCAAGCCAGTTTTTCATTGACATGCCTGGCTGTAGTGCAGAAAAGTTGGAATTTGAAACTTTGAGAAGCATCGCACTTTTAGCTTGATTGTTAATAAATGAGAAGCAAACCGATAAACACGTCCCTCCTCCCTCTATTTTTTTGCAAATACCGATTACGGCTGTATGTCCTGCTTCTGTATTCAGGACAGGGACATCAACTTGGGGGGGGGGTCCTCAGCGGCACAGAGACATCTTTTGGCTCCGTAAAATGTGATGTGACTTCGGTCATATTGTTATTTACCATTTATATTGTTACTTTTTTGTAGTTACTTTTTTAAACTTACTTTTTGTAAGTTTAATCTAAAATACCTAGGTTATGTCGTTCTCCTTTAATGACTAAGGCACACGTTAAAGCAACAATTACAACGAATTTTACCCCCAGTGATCCAGGGAAGGTGTATCAGGTCGAGAATTCCTTCTGTCATTGATACTGTGTCAAGCAGTATTGAGATTGTTCTTGCCAAGCATCCCCTCTCTGTGTAGTGATTTTATTTTTCATCAACTGGCTTTAAATTTCAGAAGGCACGAGTTTCTTTGGTATATCTACAGTCTGCAATCACGTGATCAAACTGAAGATTTTCTGACACTCATTCCAGAAAGAGATAATCAATCATCTTACATCCTGAATTTCTTTCTGACATCTAACGCTGACATTTGTAAAATGCCTTTGTAAAATCCTCTTTTAGGTAGTTTAGAGCATTCAGTTGTTTCTTTGAAAATTCATTTTAGTTGTTTTAGTTGAATACTATTTGTAGCAATTTCACTACGAATTGCTAACTCCAAAATTTTAAAAATACTGAAGAATTAAATCCACAAAGAAGCAATCATTCACTCACGTTATCATCATGATTCCAACACTCCTGCTCATATACAGTCCCATGAACAATCTACTCATTTTCTCCTCGTACACTCGTATAAAGAAAAATTGATGATTTCCTAAAATAAACTAACCAATCAGAATACAGCATAAACGTGTATCAATGAATTAAGATCTTACAGTAACAGTGAATGCCATAAATTTGCTAGTGAAAGCAATGTAAAATCCTGCCATCCTGTCATATCCGGATCTCTTATTCAAAACGAGGCTAAAATACAATACCACTAATACAACAAACTAATAAGAAAATAGTTGATGCATTAAAAGCTACTGTCAAATAGAAGAAAAAGGTGAAGGAACATGCAAATACGATTCGTCCGATTAATTAACGTAATCTAGACTGGCTGTGCATGAGTGCAGGGTAGGTTTCACAAAATACGACACACACCCTCGTTGAGCAGCTTCACTGGTCAAGCATAAACCTACACTTCCCGTGTGCATCCCTAGCTGCTGCCAAGGTAGAATGGCTCTTCAACCCCTTATCACCTTCTAGTCTAATTTTCTCTTCTGCTCCTCTATTTTCATTTTTGCCTTGTTTTCCTCATTCCCCTCTTTTCTAACATGGTCTCTGGTTGAAATCTCTCAGGGAAAAAGTTTCTTAAGGGATCTTTTAAGAATTTCGGTCTTACCCTTACTTACCTTCCTGACAGATGCACCTCTCACATGATCATCCCTTCCAACTATGAGATCTTCAAAAATACCTGACTTCCACAATCCTCTCTTCACACTGTTTTCTTGAATGATAACCAAAGATCCTTTGCTAAGCTGTGCTCATTTGCAATCTTTTGTTTTATGATATTTTCTGTGAGATACTCCCTTCTCCATCGGTTCCAAAAGTGAGACAATAGTTTGCTAAGATACAAAAATTGCCTGGATAATTTATCATAATCGATATTATGGTCAATTTTAGGCTCAATGACTTCAGATAACGAAAACAGTCTATAACCATAAAGTAGATGAGCAGGTGCTTCTCCTAACTCATCATACAAATATGTAAGTGGCCTGTTGTTATCTTTGACTTCAGCCAGAACTATACTACGTTCATCTTGTGTTAATTTAGCATTCCCTAAACTTTTCCTGAGGCATCGCTTTACACAAAATCCATCCTTTCAAAATAGCCTCCCCACCATGGGTTGCATGGCAAGTTTGCCATGTTTGTAAACATTCTTGAAACGTTGGATCTATAGACAGTTCCTCTAACAATTTAGCTGCTGCCTTGGATGTCTTAGCATTATCAGAATTAGTTATTCTTGGCGTACTAAACCTAGCACAAAATTTCCACAGGTAATTCAAAAATGTCATGGTAAAGAAGCTATTTACAAGTTTAAGATGCACAGCCCTATTAGTACTACAAGTAAATAATACAATGTAAACCTTCGTTGTTTCACTTTTAATCTTAATATACAGCAGACAAGCAAAATTTACATCTATGGTTTAAAACAGATTTCCTTCTGTAACTCGGAATTGAGGTAATGCTGCTGGTGGTGGTAGTTTAAATGCTTTACCTTCTAACCATATACACTTTTGATACCTGTTAATATCCTTTTTTATCTGTTGTCTACTTCTGGCACCCAAAAGTGTCCGCTAAGATCTGCCAAGGTTCACGTAAACTTGTTATGATGTACCCTTGAATGACAATCAGCTATAATAAGATCTGTAAAAGGGTGGTCCTTAGGGACAATTATAGGGTATTTGGCACTGAAATTCAAGTCTGAATTCCCTGTTCTTCCTTTACATATCATCATTCAATCTTCACTCTCCTTTTCCTAATTGCTTAGCAGTCTTTTTAAAGTCCTCTCTCTATTGCAAGAAAATTCGCACTTTTCAGGATTCTCAGTCTCATCCACGTCTATTCCTCCACACATCAGAGCATTCCCCATTCTTTTTCTCTAAGATTCTGAGTAAATCTGATCACGTATGCTGTCACTCTCAATAACTTGACCAAACTTCCATATCTTTTCAAGTCAACAACAGCACTCAACCTCGCCTTCTCATTCTCACTAGCTGTGGCAACGAAAACAGTTGGCTCCATTCTCTCGCCATCTATGTCACTCATATCCCCTGCTAGAAAAGTATCTGGCCTATCCTCCTCTCCTTTCCTTAACCATTCTTGTCCCTCCTACCATAATGTTGTGTCCTTCAAAAAAGATGCAGTGACCCTCCAGGAACCAAAAGCTGCAGGATCATCCATCCCAGCCACACGTCACAAATCCTCCTTCTTGGTAAGCCTTAGTATTTCATTCACCCTATGCTTCACAAATTGCATCCACTCTCCATTGTTCTGGATCCAGTAAAGAACAGTTTACCTATCCAACCAGTATTTCACTTGCTCAATCTTCACCTGAGATTCTAAGGCTTCAATAACCGTAGTCATTCATGTGGTCAACACCCATGCAGACATTTATTCTAAACGCGGAATACTTAGTTCTTTCAAGGGAGCAACTTTGGTCTTCGCACTCAACAGTGTTGTGTAAGTTCCTTTAGTTGTATTACAAACAAGATAGACCATGGCACAATATGCATTTTTACTTTCATCAGCAAATCCATGGAGCTCATAACTCAAAATCTCAACCTGACTCTGTTAAAACATACACGTGTTGACAGTAATCTGTTTAGTATGAGATCACTCAACCACGCCTTCCACCTACCTTGTTTTCCCACTGGTCTAGCATCATCCCAATCTAATTTCTCTCGACATAATTGCTGGAAAAATATTTTGGTGGATACAGCTACTGGGCTAATTAGCCCAAGCAGATCAAAGACTGATGCCAACATACTCAAAATCCTCCTTTTAATGGGCGTTGTGTTGGCTTCCGACTCCTAAAATGCCCATAAATAATCTGATCCAACTAAAGTGTCAATTTTCAGTAGGTTCTCTCTTTTGCATAAATCAGTGAACCAACTGCCTTTCAAATGTGGGAAACCTGTCTTTACAACCTCTACATGAATGTTATTAATAGTGGAAATGTTCTCAACAACAAAGGCTTCAATTTGAACACCTTTCCCCATTAATATTACCAAGAGATAATTCAACAACATCTCTCACAGCACTCTTTGCTCCCTCATTCCCAAAACATTTTATACCAAGATTTTCATTCCTCACTGGCCTGATCTGAAGATTACCTACAGCCTTGGCAGTGATTAAACACTTCTGGTTCCGTGAATTAGAAAGGACTCTCACTCTACAATCTTTTAAGCCATTAATCTCTGCCAAGGCCGTTTGCAAGGCCACTTTACCTTCTGATGGAGAGTCCGTGCTTACAACCCATGCAGTTGCTGTGGAGTTCAGGGTCTTGGTTCACATTTCCTTATTGCCTCAAGGAGCATTGTTACTTGTTCATTATTATCAGTAACAGACCCACAGTTCTCTAGGTTGCGGCTGCCAAAATAGTTGACACATTTCTTATCGTCCTTTTCCATTGTGAACAGAGCTGATGCAGTTGTTGGCTAATTGTTGTTATCCCTTAGGAGATTTCCACGATCAAACTTTGCTACCAGATGCATCGCTTCTTCAAGTGACTGCATTATCAGCACATGCCCTCTAATAACTTCCACTTCTTTACCCAAAGCTAGCAACATGTCGTCCAAGTTCCACTCCATATGGTTAGTGCCAAATCGTATCATGTTGTTCCTCAAACTTTCTGGTACCTTCTTCATCAGAACAGGTACAACAACACTCGAATAGGATTCCTTCTCAATTCCTAGAGCCTCCATTGTGTGATAGTGAGTCTCAATTTGGTCATGAAGATTTCGCAGTTCTTGGATGTTCTTTTAATGGAAAGCAGGTGCGAAGTTTGTTGGTGTTAGACCATTTAATCACTGCAGGCTTCACTATACCATTTCTTCATCAGTCAATGAAAATCCTGACACAATGCTTTTTGGTGGCTCTTCCAAATATCTCCTCAAGTACTTAAACTTGTCCACTTTTGTCAGACTCCCATAATCATGTACAACACTCCGAAATGAGTCCCAAAATTCTTGCCACTGCGAAGTTTTACGCACAAACTTTTGCAGTTCTAACTTAGGTAACTTGACTCTCCTCATACTACATGGATTCAAACTCGCACTCTCTTCCGTGATGCTTCTTGTGAGCTCTGTCTCTGGAGTGACACTCCTTGCTGTAGCCAATAAAGCACAGTCGTTCAATGCATCTTCTAGTATGGTGAGACCATAAGTGATTTTTTCTTTCACCTTGGTTGCTTCAAGTCATCATCACTTGCATCTTCAACCTTCCACTCAATTATTTCCTCATCAAGCTGCCTCAGAATTTTTTATTAGTCCTTCAAATCCGCCTGATATTGTTTCAACCTTTTGCTGACAATGTTGTCTTGTTCCTGCATCAGGGCATCTTCAGTTGTGTTCATCAACATCGTCATTGATCCTCTGTGCGCCCTTCATTTTTCTTAGTATTTTCCAGTTTGTTCGTTTTTAGTCAACAATTGCACTCAACCTATCCAGCTCGGTGAATCATTACATAGCAGTTTCACTACCAATTGCTAACTCCAAGATTTAAAAAGATGAAAGCGAAATTGATATTTGAAGCAACTAAAGCACTAGTTGGTAAAAGGTATCCCTATCCACATCCTTCCAAATCCTACCAACTTGCTTTAACTGAACCAGTGTCAGTCACCAGTAACGTACGCTCATTTTCAAGAATGAAGCCGGTGAAAACTTACTTGAGATCGACAATGACCGATGATCGACCAGAGAAATTGATGATTATCACATATGACAATGGCATTGTAGACAATGTTGTCGTCAATAACCTAGGCGATAAATGATGAAAAATAAAAGCGAGAAGGGTTAGTGTTTAACGATTAATTTATTTGAATTTATCTGCTTTTTTTGAAAAATTTGAAATATGGTGAAAACCATCAAAATCACTTATTTTTGCAACTCTTGCTTATCCAGGAGCAGGTAAAAACAGAACTGATGTGCATTTAAAAGAAAGTTATAGAAAAGAATATTTCAATCATTGATGTTGACAGACAATACAACTTTTTTAGCTGTAATAACGAGTTAGTTTTATGTGAATTGAAATACTTATAGCATGGTCATTTCATTCAAACAAATTTGAGAAGTCTGTGGCAAAAGCACTGCCATTGGTATTGATGAGCATTAGTTAATCAGCGTTAGATGTCACAGAGGAGCAATAATGAACTTGTATCAGTGTAACTGAATATGCTGGGATCCTTTGTTTTAGGCACATTCGTGAGATTGTACAACACAACTTATTTAAGAATGGATGGGGATATTTTCTAAGGGTTGTCCTGTCAGAAATTAGATTAAAGAAGTCGAGGACAGACAAGAGACAGTACATAATTAATATTCTTAAACTTTGTGTAATTACTACATTCTGTTATGTTGTCATAGTTAAATTTAATTTGTCTGTTTATTTACGTGTGACGTGGACGTGATTGTTGCTATGGTAATATTACGCATTTTGCGTGCTGTTGTAATAAAGAGGTTAGGGGGCGTCACGGGACAGCTTAACTATTGACGTTAGGGAAAAATAACACGGCATAAAATGATATGTAATGTTTCTAAATTTATAGTATTATTTTGTATAAGTAAGGAGGCAAACCCTTGTAATTCAGTCGGCCTGGACATGGAGTGCAGGGTACACAAGAGGAATCTATGACCCTTGGAGTCAATATCCAATCTTATATCAATATACAGTCCTCTATTCTAAAGCAGTAGTGAATTCGTTGGTGCCAGGATCTACAAGTCGTATATTTCCGACAGCCCTAGGGCGATCTCTACAATGGCTGCTATTAGACTAATAGCACTAACTAATGGGTCAGCCGCCCCTGGCTAAATATTGCACACTTAAATCATCTCTTCAAGCCAGGCACCTTGTGCGCCTTTACACCATCTAAGACAAACCACAATTGTTTTCTCGTGCATTTGTATCTGTCCATTCAACCATTACTTTCGTTTATAATATTATAATAGAAAATCTAATAATTACTCGTAATCAAATTCAAATTTGCTTGAAAAAAGTCGTGCATCAATCGAATTATATTCAATAGTTAAGGACTATGACTCCTTTCCTATTGAATATGATCGAATTGACTTGCAACAACAGCAGCAACAAAATACTGGCAACACAACATGAACAAGTAAACACCCTCTGCAATCCTTGGTAACACGTGAGTATTTCCTGCTTTTAATGCATGCAAGTGGTTGGCTGTCAAATAAATAGTTGAAAACTTTTAGTGTACTGGAATTTGTGTAGTTCACTGGACAGCTGATATCGGTAAGGTAGAACGTATAGATGTTGGTATCTGTTGATGTAGAGATAAGCTTTTATTTCGCTGTTATATTGAGAGCATAAGTAGTGCCTCCCTGTCACTTATGATATGAACTTTACGTTGATTTATAGCTTATAACTGAAGTCCGACTGCAGGGTATGGTAAGTGTAAACTCAAAATTTTTTTTCGGAAAATGGGTCTGCACACCTGGCAAAGGGGATGGGGCAGGTTCAGTGTGAGCGTGACATGTGACCCATGGTTTAAAGCAAGCCCACACTTATACGATTATACAAACGTGCACACTTTCACATCGAAATTTTGCTCCTGCACAACCGAGATCTCGTTGAAAACTAGCATAAACTCGTTTCGTGATTCTCGTCGCGAAAACCAAATTTCTGTCACATCAATAGTATATCATGGGTGGTTCCTTGTTTATATGTTACGATGATTGAAAGAGATGGTCATTTTCATTTAGCGTTATCGTTTATATACTTTCAACAACACGTTATGTTGTTCAAGCATGCCTGGTTGACGTTTCACCCCACCCAACCCCAAATTGCTTGATTGTGTCTGGACATTTCATACTGATTAAGCTCATTTATGTTGTATCCTTGACCATATGCACGAAGAGGTTTTAAGTCTTGGCGCCTGGGTGTACATTTTGAGCTTGAGCTTTACGTGGTTATTCGGTTTTGCATGAGTCGTGACTGACTAAGTTTTTCAGTCTTAGTGTGGGACTAAATTTACGCCTAGGGTAGACCAGGACTAAACGTCCGTAGTTATGAGCTTTGTGGGTTACAGCGGTAATGTTACACCGACATGAAGTGCATCATGTGTGACATGTGCATTATTAAGGGCAAAGAGTAAGTTCTGCTGACATACGTGCTAAAGTGTGTTTGAATCTGAGCCTTGCATTGAAGTGCTTGGAATTTGCCTTGCATAAGGACTGGCAACTGTGGAAGTCTTGACGATGCATGGAAAATTGGCACTTCTTTTTATAAGCTTAAAATGTTGAATCCAAGTACACTGTAGATCTGTAGTAATGGGACATTGTTCCGACCCATTTCAAATAAACACGCTGCGGAAATTCCCATGTCACAGTACTCTTTGTTTGCATCCAGTGGCGGTTTTAGGGGGCAGAGGGACCATGGCCCCGGGCCCCGCACCCAAGAAAAAATTGAAAAGAAATCACCAGAAAGCATTTGAATACACCCTGTGCTTTTTATTTACGTGTGGTTTTCCTTAAAAATTAAAATATTTCAAGCACATTTCTAAGAAAACTGACACATCTTAATCAGTTTCTATATTTGCTAAATCTAAAGACAACACGATCTTTGTCTCCACATCCGGCCACTTTCTAAAGGCCACACAACATAATGGGGACATCCTGACAGTTACAGTTTAAAGGCGACACATGATGAATCATGAGCTCATCACATGTTAGTAACAAGTAATTGTGAGGAACTCAGAGGCTCTTTTTACCTGCTGAATTTTAGGCACTAGTAGGTATTTGTGATTAAGTGATTATTAAATTTTGAAAATGAAAAGGAGCGGTGCAAGAAGCCGCGACAGAGATCAAGGCCACACATACAAATCTGGTAGTGAAAACAGAAAATTGAAGTATACCGAGAATGAAATGTTGAGGAAACACCCAAAAATTACGACATTTCTTAAATGCGATACTGGCATAGTTATCAAGATAAAAGAACCGGTGGAAGGAAAAACTGTTGAAGAAGTGGAAGTGTGCACCAGTTTAGAGGAAGAGAATGACCTCAAAGAAAGGTAATATTCATAACCTCAAAGAAAGGTAATATTCTTGACACTTTCTCGAAAAAAGCAAACACAACATTCACATTGTTTAAATAAGAAACTGGTTTATAAGAAACCTATTACTAGACACCCTAAAATTTAAAAAGCTACGGAGAGACAGAGAGACAAAGAGACAGAGAGTTAAGATAGTGTAGAAATTTTTGTGTCAGCTTTCATAGTTTCAGAACAACGAAAAGCTAAACCAAAACCGTATCTTTTTGAAAGCATAGTAAAGACTATATAGAATTAACCGAATTTAACATTGTGGTCAATTTAAACACAGCTGTTTCTCTCCTGGAATCGTTGTGAATGTACGTCCAAAGTTTCCGTGAGGGATATCAAACTTTCAAAGATCATGAGAAAGAAAGAAGTGGAAAGCAAGCATACACTAAGGATCACAGCCCAAAGAAATGGCGCAAATGCTTTCATGACGATGCACTTGATGAGCTTCCATTGGGAGAATCTTATAGGATCAATCACTTTATGCCGATTATCGATTCACTGATTTCCATGCTCTCTAAAAAAATTGCAGCTTATTCAGACCTCAGTGAGAGGTTCAGCTTTTTTGCTAAGCTTGGTCTTGAAGAAACATGCGATGATGATCTGCGTTCCCTAGCCAAAAAGTTGGTTAAAAGTTACCCCGAGGACTTGGAGCCTGAATTAGAGAAGGAATTAGTGCATTTCAATGCATTTTTAAACAGTCTATGAAAGGGAGGAGCTCTTTCCAACGCCAAGATAAATGAAAATGACAGGTTACTTTTAAGTGCTGACAATTCTGTGCATGAATTATTTGCCAATGTTTCAATTGCACTAAAAATACACCTGTGTATGTTCGTCACCAACTGCAAAGGAGAGCGTTTGTTTTCAAAGCTCAAGTTAATACTGAATTACTTGAGAAA